>CM002485.1:5431388-5446106 GCA_000325765.3 Leersia perrieri
TTGGGCGAGCAGAGGTGGTGGGAGTAGCACATGCACATACTCCTGTAATTAGGAAAGATAATTAGTAAGTAATAAATTACTCATCTAATTAAATTATTAGGAAACCTGCCTAATTATAGGCGGCACATGCAGGGATATTCTTTTCATCTTATTTGAAATTGTTGCAACATAGTATTACAAAATAAAAATGACAATAAACAAGGGGTAAGTGTAAGAGTACTGTTATAAAATTACATTATAATAACTACTACAACATAGCACCTTATCACAACTGTCATTATTTATTATTGGTCTCGAATATAGCAATAATAAAATTATGAAGTTTAATAGTTGTATTTTTACTTTCACTTGGATCATTAATTTTTATAATTGTAAAATATAATATCGTACTTTTACAACAATATAATGTTGCAATTAGTAAAGGTAGTTGTAAAATTCCAACCATTGAACAGTAATGAAGAATTTGCATTGCAACCGCTGTTACTATTAGTTATGTGAGTTGTAAAATTGCAAGCTTTTATATCGTTACTATAAAGTGGTCTGTGTGGCAATTTTAAATTTTACAATAGTATGGTAAATTAGTTGTATTTGATATTTGATTGTGGCATAGATTTTGTAGTGTCTCGGAAAGCATGTTAAATATCGCGTGATAAGGAAAGCATGGATAGTACCAAATTCTGTGCCACAATTATTTATTTTTGTATGTTGTAATATCTAGATATGATTTATAAGATATGGTTAATTATTTATTTAGATGGAATTATTTATTATGGCAGCAATATAGCTCTTCATAATTTGCGACAGTTACAATTGTTGCAATTTTACTTCTTACATGTGTCTCCTTCTCATTGAAGGAAATATATCAAGGTAGATTATTTATATTGAAGTGCAGAGAGACTGAAGGAAATTAAACAACATTACAGTGTCTATGTCTATATATATAAATATCATTCAGTTCTTTGCCAAGGGTAACCATGAGCTGTTTTACCAGAATATCTAACAACAAGAAGAACCAGATATCAAGCAACTTTTTTCGGTGAACCTGTATCTTGTAGGCTTTTGAATTAGGAGGCACCGGGAGCAAAGCTTATGCAGCACAAGTATCCATTCTGTGCAGATAATATGTGGATGGTCGTGATTCATGACATTGGAGCCATCCAAAGATTGTGATTAGTGAGACAAGATGGCCACTAGGGTTTCACCCACGTGATTCGAGACTCATTAGTACGCAAATTAATAAGGGTGAGTTTTTCAGCCTTTCGAAACTGATATTTGTAGGAGATGAAGATCTCATCAACTTAATTTAGAGTTTGATGTGAGGCTAGGTGTGAATGAGAGCTGTACGTGAATTACGTTTGATATGCATATGAAAGGGCATATGGACTTGGTTCCTTAATTTCACCACTAGATGATTCCTGCCAAACTCTTACAGTTTATACCGAAACGCTGCAACTATTGTCATACAGTGTCGATGCTGTAAAATTTTTGAATCCATGTGCAAAAAAAAAAAAAAAAAAGCGAGTGAGGCTCCAACACCTACACCACACCTCCTTCGCTATGTACTGAAGCAAGCAATCCATATGCATTGAGTAGACTTCATTCATTCAATTAACTTGCTTACATTCTAGTATCAGCTTTTGTGGTGATGGTACATTATTGTCCTTTTAATTTAGAAGCAGAGTAAAATGAAAACTTCCATAATAAGTGGAACACTAGTAGTAGTTCCTATGCCAGTGACCAAAGCAAGCCACACCAAACCATCCTTAAACCTGTATATATCGAAATACAGATAAACAGAACAAAGCCAGATTCAGGGATCAGCATATTGATTGAGTGAGCCAAGATAGGATTAGGAGGCATCAGGATTCTGATCGTGCACCTCTAATTCCTACAGGCTACAATGAGAGATGAGCGCATTGCGCGCACAGATGCCCGCCGTGTAGGACCAGCATTTCCAAAGGGAGATTGGCAATGCTACAATGGCACCTCCCGAGCCGGCCGGATAAGTCCGTGTGATCGACTGATTGACATGGACCGTTCAGTTCTACCATGTGCAGGTGATTGTCCTCCGACCACACACATCTGTTGTATGTCAGCAATCTGCCGTTAAAGGTATACTGTATTAAAGTGCTACTTTGGAGATGGAGGAAGGCGTCTCACTATTTGTCGATGAAAACACATACTCTTTCCATTGTAGCCAAACACACAACAAGATTTTTTTTGATTGCTGCTCATTTGAGTTGTAAGAGAATATTAAATCATATGGCCAGAACTCAGAATAAGTTAAAATTTTATTTATTACAGCATAGGTTTTCGTCACACAAAAGTAAGATAAACAAGTTTGTGAGGACAAAAATTTCATTACACTTGACATTCAAATCTCGAATCAACACCTGCAACCATGATCTGTATGCAACCCACCGGAGAACATGCACTACAAAGAACATAATAAATGGATTAAGGCTGCGGGTTCTGAAAAAACACAACACTAGGATGATCCAACACAAAAAAAATGCCTCCGCATTCGTTAGCCACCAACCAACACTGATGTCATGCCATAGCGCCGGTCCATGATTCTAATGGGCACTAATGCTACCTCACCAGCCCCGCTTTTTTGCTCCAAATAGCACAGATGATGACCTCCCTCAACAGTCCTCCTCAATCGACAGCGATAAGACCTCACAGTCCCCGTTAAAGCAATAAACCACCACTGATGATCATGACTATAAATGTACAAGTTTAGAATGTGAACTTGGATCGACATAAATTTATACGAAAATTAAAGCTCAAGACGAAATTTACCATTTTGTTGTTTAACAAAATTTTCTCGGTTTGAAAGACATTTTCTATCAGATTCGATGTATAGGTGAGTTGGTAAAGCTGAGTACATACGAGGAAAAAGGTCTTGTTTTTTAATCGCCATCATGAAAAGTATATAATGCCTTAGAATTATGTACAAGCGACTGTGGAGTGTTTATACAAGTAGGGTGCTCGTGCTACAATAGCATTTACTAGTGACTGGGGAGTATCTGTTTCTACGAAATAGATTCAACAATATGATGATTCTCATGATGTCGTACACTCCTTACGGCCGGCAATGAAAGCAACTAGCTAACGGATTACTCCTGCTCATAAAACTGAACCCGCTTTCCAGATAATTTTTTTAAGTACAACCTTAATTTAATACGTACAGTACAAAGGTTGCTGATGAAGCAACCAAAATATTCTCCCATACTGAACTGCAAATATAAGTACACTTCAAGTTAAGGAACTTGAAGTATCCATGTCCATATATCTGGAAACCAAATAGTATTTGAAGTCATCCTATTTGCATAATACAACGCAGATATGTCAGCACAAAATGAATCCGAGTGTACCCTGTTTTTTTAGATGAAAGGTCACTTATATTGACCCGGCTTTAAGAAAGCCACCAAGTTCATACATAGTAGAGAAAGACAGGCAAGAAAAAAAGCGAGACAGAGCAAAAGTCACACTGGGGTTGCCAGTTATCAAGCTAAACAGCAAAGCTAGGGTCAAAAAACTCAAAAGCTTCCATCTTTGGGTCAACTTTCTCCATCTTCAAAATCCTTTCCAATTCAGCAGCTTCAACTTTTCGTTCAAATTTCATCAGGCAACACCGGGTCGCATCTCAAATCTTGTAGTTTTGCCAGCAACTTTCCTGACCACTCTTCCAGCAGCGTTCGATCTTCTTGTTTTTGCAGCTTCACTCACTTCTGCAAAAAAAGACACCAGACGATAACCCGCATGACTTGGCGATTTGATCAGCTTATTCTCAAACACCCAATCATTTCTTATCCCCCATAAGGACCAAATAGTTCCTGCAATAAGAGCAATCCAGGCATGTCCTTTATTCCTACTCCCCCCCCCCTAAACCATAGCTTCCTGCAGTGAGCCAGGACAGCTTCCTAAATCCAGAGCATCTCTAATCACACACCATGTAAAACTGGCTATAGAACAAAACAGAATATGGTTAGTAGTTTCTTTCTTCCCACATAACTTGCAAAATTTTGTCCCCCCTTTCCAATTCCTTTTAACTAATAAATCAGCACAAGGTATCCTATTTTTTATTGCAAGGAAAGTGAAGTGTTTGACTTTTAAGGGAATTTTTGCCTTCCAAACTTTCATCAGCTCAGTATCAATTACCCCCCCAAAAGTAAGAGCAACTCCAACAGATTAGCAATATCCATATGTAAATTTACCTAGTATGGAGATCTGTAAAAAGGTGGAAAGGTTTGTAAACAGGTGGATAATCCAACAGCCTATCCAAAATCAGGACTATGTATATTTGAATCTATTCCACATCATCACTTGTGGGCCTATGGTGATTAGCAATAACAAAATTCAACCACCATGATCGTTGATCTGCTAGCTGTGCGCATGGTCCCATGGCTTGATCTGTTGTCGCTCTTGATCTGCAAGTCGATTGGCAGTGTCTTGATGCGTGATCTGCAAATTCGCTGCCGCCGCGAGAGTTCAGAAATCCAGCGTCCCTGCCGTCGCGAGAGTTCGTCGTGGTAGCAGCCGTGCCGTCCCCGCCGTCGATGATTTATTGCCGCCGACACAGGTAATTGAACTCACGAAGTCACGATGCCCTCGTTGGATTTCCTGCCACTGGCCACTGCTAGTTGCTAATTTGTTGTGCCATTGTTCTCTCTTGGAGGAAGATTCATCAAATAATTTTGAAGTATCGATTATGTGCAGGTGATAGGGTCAGATGGACTCGGATGAAGAATTTAATCAGTTTGTCATCAATGAAGTCATTGATCCCTCCTCTTCGGATGATGACGATGACGAATTTTATGGTGCCGCACAAATGATCATAGAGGATTCCGTCAATAATCCGGGTCGAATTGGATCCATTCATGGACATAAGGTCATCCATCGTGAAAGATTGTCGGGCCACAGTCTTCTTTTCAAAGATTATTTCTTAGATAACCCTACATAGGAGCAGACATCTTTAGGCGCGGGTTCTCATGTTCTGTATTGTTGATCTATTTTTTATGTGACAAGTATTATAGTATTGCTAATTTAATTTAATTGCACCATGATTTAGGTTTCGGATGGAGCTAGATGTATTTCTTCGCATAAAGACAGCTGTTGAGGAACATGACAAATATTTTCAGCAGAAGAGGAATGCAGCCGGTGTGCTCGGACTTTCATGTCTGCAGAAAGTAGTTGCGGCTTTCCGTATGTTGGCTTATGGAGTACCAGCTGATGCTTTGGACGAGTACATTCGTATTGGCGAGAGCACGGCTCTAGAAGCTTTGAGACATTTCGTAGCAGCAGTCGTTGAGATTTTTGGACCGGAGTACTTGTGATACTGCTAGGTTACTTGCAATTGGAGCAAGCAGAGGATTTGTTGGTATGCTTGGGTCCAAAGATTGTATGCATTGGACCTAGAAAAATTGTCCTACTGCATGGCACGGGATGTACAGGGGCTATAAAAAGGAGCCTACAATTATATTGGAAGCTGTTGCATCACAAGATCTATGGATATGGCATGCATTGTTTGGCATGCCAGGTTCACACAATGACATGAATGTGCTTCATCGATCGAATATCTTTGCAAGGCTTGCTGAGGGGGAAGATCCACCTGTTAATTTCAACATCAATGGTCATGATTATTCAATTGGTTATTATCTAGCAGATGGGATATATCCGTCGTGGGCTACTTTCGTGAAGACCATTCCAAAGCCGCAAAGTAACAAGAAAGAATATTTTGCAAAGGCACAAGAAGCTTGTCGAAAGGATGTTGAAAGGGCATTTGGGGTTCTACAAGCTCGTTTTGCTATTGTTCGTGGGCCGGCTCGTTTGTGGGATGAAGACACTCTCCATAATATTATGATGGCTTGCATCGTAATGCATAACATGATTGTAGAAGACGAACGAGACAACCAGCAATACAACTTCGACGATATGGGCCAATTTGTTTGCAACTACGATGACATGGAAGAAAGGGTGAGAGTTTCCCATGATACCCCTGAACTAGATGCTTTCATTGAGAATTACAGAAAAATCAAACAAAAGGAAACCCACACCCAGCTGCAGGCAGACCTCATCGAGCACTTGTGGCAAAATCATGGAGATTTATATCATTTTGATTAATGTTGCTTCATTTTGTGTACTCCATTTAATAATTACCATACATACTTCTTAGCTCCATTTAATAATTATTTTCTCTCTTTTTGTTTGGAGAGTTAGCAGCAGCATCTTGTCAATATTTTACACATATTAGCACCAGCAGCATGTTAGCAGCAACATCATATAGGATTTACTTCCTTTATTTCAATGATTCCAGCAATTCAACAGCTAATTCCAGCAGCTAACAGCAACACTTCAGCAGCTTACAGCAACAAATCAGCACATTCAGCAGCTTATTCCAGCAGCAAATCAGCAGTAAACAGCAGCTACTAGCAGCACTTCAGCAGCTAACAACAGCAAATCAGCACATTCAGCAGCTTATTCCAGCAACAAATCAACAGCTAACAGTGAATTAAAATTGATAAAGTGATCCACACTTCATATTACAAGACTGAACTTAGATAGTTTGATAAGCGAACCTGAACTAAACTGAACTAAATAGCTTGATAACTGAACCCGGTAGCAAATAAGAATTGAACTACAATAGTAAGTAGACACATCTAGATATTGCAACGTCAAGCAAGAATCTCCTTCTGCTGCCATTCATAATATTGCTGCTGATGGTAATTCAATGTGTTCAAATCCAAACCAAGAATTCTCTCCTCTTCCTCCTCGGCCTTCTCAGCTTCTTTCTTCTTGAACTCAAACTTTTCTCTCTCTAATTTGATCCGTTCTTCCTGCAAAGTAAAGGCTTTCTGGCACTTCTCTTCTTTCTTCAACTCCCTCTCAATATTAGCTTCTTTCTTCTTTTCCATTAGATAGTCCACCTCATCGATGGTTCTACCATGCCTTAGCTTCTGTTTTTCCTTCTTCTTTCCGGCTGGTCTTCCTGATGGTTGAGCATCACAAACACCATCAGCCGGGGCAGCAGGTTGAAGTGATGCAGGACTTGAATTTGCCGTTGTCTTCTATTTCTTGTTGCCTGTTTATTTGGCATCGGCAATTTCCTTCTGCTTGTCCATCCACTTGGGCTTGTCCTTCAAGATATTCTAGCAATGCATCACAGGAAACTTTCTATGTTTTTTTATCTTCAGCCTTGAACAATGCACATGCCTCTGCCATCTGCATGTTAGACAATAGAAATAACAATAAGTGGACAATGTGTGAAATGAATAGACCACTAAAATAATGTAAGTACCTTGTCAGTTTCTCTGGTTCCACGCCTCTGCCTACATTCTATCCTAGACAGACATCCACATAATGTATTCACATCATGTTGTATAACCGACCAACGATTCTGTAATGAGCTTTCAGTACGCGTTGACTCGATCTCTTTGTTTGCATGGAAATATTCATGAATTCGTGCCCACATTGTGCCCTGTGATTCATCAACTCCGATAATAGGATCCATGCCCACATTTAGCCAAGTTGACACAAGAAGGATGTCCTCCTCTGTACTGAATGCAGGTCCTCTACCCTGAGAACCCTTCCCTATTGCAGGAACTTCATTGGTGGTTGCATCAATAGCGTTGGCAATTTGAGATTGCTCAATACCATTCGCTAGGAGGACAGTAAAATACCCTGGTGATGTACCACATATAACAGAAATCAAATATGGAGCATTATTTTGGATATAGATAACAAACTGCATGAGATAGAAATCAAATATGGAACAAAAAAAGGTTTTTTGAGTGACAGCCTACAATGTTTCTCACAATGAAGATTGAGCATTGAACAACTAAGTAAAACATGGCAATCCTGTTGTTCTATATATATTATCTTCAAATTTACTGAATTGGCAAATATAAGATTCAAATTTACTAGTGCACTGCAAGTCTGCAATGCAAAAGAGATCCCCTGGATGGATGCAAAAAAAAGTGTGCAACAGTTAGTATTAATTTTCTTCTTCAGTCTTGATGAGCTAGCAATGCTAATATGACATTATATTGTGCAATCTGAACTTGATAAAGATCACAGAATTGATTGACTATAGCAGCAAATCAATTTTGTTCAGTTTGCATTTCACAAAATTGATTGGCTATAGATCACAAACATACTGAAATGCCAATTTGAAACCATGGCACAAACATTTACTGAACTAAACTGTCTCTGTGTTTCACATTGCAATCATGGCTATAGATCACAAATTAACTGAACTAATATGTCTCTGTTTTCACACTGCAATCATGGATATAGATCACAAATTAACTGAACTAAATTGTCTCTGTTTTCACACTGCAATCACAAAATTGATTGGCTATAGATCACAAACACACTGAACTAAACCATGGCACATACAAACTCTGAAATAAATAAATTTTAGAGAAATGCATCGAGGATTTCACCTGTGCAGCGCTGCGATTCCTCCAACTCATCGGTGACCGGGAAATTCCTAGATCCAGACCACACGCCGGTATCCCCATCTGCCGTTGACCTGGCACGGGGTGGCCTGAACATTCTCTACCTCGACGGCGGCTGCGTGACTGCTTGGCGTTGGCGGCGGCGGGGGGAGTTCTTGGCGGCGGAATCTCGCAGGGGAGGGGGAGGGTTTCATGGGAGCTTGCGTATAAAATTACATAGGAAAAATACCTTATTTTCAGGGACGAAGGGAGTAACTAGAAAGATAGGGCCGAGCATGATGATTGGCTTACAAAGCCCTACTCAACATTGTTCCTCCTTTTTTATCATATCTTTGTTGAATGAAAGGTCCAATTTAGATTGATACCACTGGTCGAGAATCCCGCTTTAGCCTTGGTTTGTAACCTTTTTTAGTTCGGTTTGCAAACCGGGGCTTACAATCCAGGATCAAAAATGTTTTTAGTCCCAGTTGAAATAATAGGGAGTAAAAATCCATTTTTAGTCCTGGTTGGTAATACCAACCGGAACTAAAGATGTAGAGCCCCTCTCGGTTGGTAGCATTTATTCATTGTATTTTTTGGAATTTTCTTTTCATTATTTTTAACTCAATTTCACGTATACATATCATGTGCACAGATCGTCAAATTGCATCACAAAATTCATCTGCAAATCACATCACCAAATATGTACACAGATCCTCAAATACATCACAAATTCTAGAAAAAAAATTACATCACAAATTCTGAAAAAACATCACAAACAAACATCACATACACACCAAATACTTCTCAAAAATAAATGAATAAGAAATACTTAGAAAAAAACTCTTCCAGGTCGCCACCACCTCCCCTCCCGCCAGATCTGGCGGAGGGGAGGCCAAGGCCCCCGTCGCCGCACCGCATGGCTGCCGCCAGATCTGGGAGGGAGAGGGAGGAGAAGGGAAGGAGATCAAGGTTGAGGAGATGGGAGGTTGAGGATGGAGAAGGGGCACCGATCGAGGAGATAAGGAGGTCTGGGGAGGAAATCGAGAAGATAAATTTTTTGGTCCCGGTTGGTTATATAAATCAGGACTAAGGATCCATCTTTAGTCCCGGTTCGTAACACAACTATGAATAAAAATAATAAGGGCCTGACAAGTTTCTGAACTAGGGGTAAAGATGATCTTTAGTCCGGGTTGGTGTGACCAACCGGGACTAAAGATCATAGTGGGCCGTTTCTTTTTTTAAACCGGGATCATAGTGGATCTTTAGCCCCGGTTTCTTTTTTTAAAAGATCATAGTGGACCGTTTCTTTTTTTAAGTAATGTAAAATTTGACCTACCCAACAAAGATCGTTTCTCTAGTAGTGTACCTGGCAGTATGCGCCCACTGAAATACTATGGTGCAATGACAGCTAGCATGGTAGGTAATATATGAAGTCAAAACTAAAAGCTCAATCAAAACAAATACTATGACTGAAGAGTGAAGAGAAGGCAGTGAACACCATGCATCTATTGAAATACAACCGCATGCCTACATGTGCACCACATGCATGAGACCTCTCACAAGTTCATCACTTTGCGATCAGTACCTTTATTTTGTGATCCTCTACAATATTTAGAAATTTTCCGTGAACCAGTGCATATGTGCATGATAGGGTTGGAAGGCATCAGGAGCAAAGGGCCTATGTGATTTGCAGCCGACACATGAACCTTAATTGAAACTGGCACCGACGTCCATATAGTAGGACTGCACGTCGCATCTACAGTAGGGCGGGATGACGGCGAACTCCCGGCAGCACTGCGCCTTCACCGCCGAATCGTGCATCCGCCCGCCGATGCGGACGTCCAGGCGGCACCGCACGCGCCGCAGAGTACGTATTGGCGGCAGACCTGGAGCAGGCTGTTCAGGATCGCCGCCATGCCTGGCCGGCAAGATATCGCGACGCGCAGCTACCCACCACTGTCGCGCAAAAACTAGCAGCATGGTGGTCGAGATGACACTATCGAATTTTTTAATAATTTGATTAGTTTTTTGATTTAGGCTATGTTTCTTTGAGCCTATGGTCATTATAATCAAATTATTAAATTATTTGAGTAAAATATGAAAGAGACAAATAAATTAGAGTAATTTTACGCTTCTTGAGAATTGGAAGGTTTAAAAGAATCTGTAATAATGTGAGAAACAGGATGATATTAAATGGTTGCTAGAAAAAAAATGGGATATTCAGTGTCGAATCCTTTTACAGAGCCCTGTCCCTACAAAACATTGGATATCCCTTTAAAAAGTTATGGAAGTACAAAATCCCTCTTAAAATAAAATTTTTCATTTGGTTGGCTCTTAAAAATAGCATTGTGACCAAAGATAATCTCTTGAGAAGAGGATGGAAAGGGGATGGTAAAAAGTGCCAATTCTGCACAAAAGACGAAAGCATTGATCATTTGTTTTTTGATTGTCCTTTAACCAAGTTAAACATATGGAGTGTGATTGGGAATGTTTTTAATCCTAAGAATGCTAATAATTTCCAGCATCTTTTGGGGGCTTGGCTAAATGGTTTTGACCAAGAAAATAGAGTTCTAGTGACTGTAGGAGCAGCCGCAGTGATCTGGGCTATTTGGAAAGCAAGGCATGCATCTTGCTTAAGAAACAAATTACTTAGGCTGCGTTCGAATGCAGCTAATTGACAACTCGGCACAGTACTTTTTCCCTTGGCACGCTTCTCAATGTGCATAAAAATATGTTATTTGAAAAAATTAAATCAAATTAATCCATTTTTAAAATTTAAAATAACTAATACTTAATTAACCATATACTAATGACATTTCTCGTTTCGCATGCAACTACCGCTCCGAGTGGAACCAATGAAATGAAAGTGAACGCAGCCTTAGAGACCCAACTGAAATAATAATGAATGCTCTGCAGGTGTTTTCAGCTCTTACGGCCGGGGAAGCTCTCCTGGAAGAAGAGAAACTGAGAAAGGGAGGAGACGGTTGTCTATTTTCTTTGTTTTTTTGAACTCTGTCAGCTTTATTGAGCCACCTGTAATGATCTCTTTTTGTTTCCATTAATGAAAACCGGAGGGAGCGGCCTCTCTAGTAAAAAAAAACAACATAAAAAAATTTACTCTTCTAGTAGAGGAGGTACCACTTTTTACACCAAAATTTTGATAGCTCCTATACCTAGCTACATAAAGATTATAAAAATGCTCAACAAATTATTAGAACAATTTATTATAATCTGAAATCTAAATTATGATAATCCGGTAAGCTCATTCAGATAAGCTTTTTAGATTATTGAGTGGATTGATTTCTACTACCATCCACTTGTATTAGTGTTGTAGTACTCCTCATGCGTTAAGTCCTTCCCTGGGAATTGTACGGAAGTTAGTCCCCATCCATGCAAAAGGGGAAGTGAAGCTGGCAGCTCACGGATATTTTTGTCTTGATATTTTAGTTAGCACTTCGGTTCATGTGTTGAGCTGGGCTGCAATCAACTTAAACCATTGAAAAAGGAGTTTATGGTTTTTTTCTCAAAATAATGTGGATTGTAATCTACGTGTTAGTAGTCTACTTGTCAGCCTTCAAATCTGAAGAAATTCTCGAGTTCCTAGTTACAGTGCAATGTTCTGAAATTCTGCTATTTAGTCTTGTTCCTAGAACTAGAATCAATAGTCTCTTCCATAATCTTGAAGTCCAAGTTCTTATTCACATAGACTCTAATGGCCAGTACAGTTTAGAGTGGACAAACTTCGTCACATTGGTCTAACTGGAACCATAAATTTAGGTTCTTGGGCCAACACCCCCAAAGACAGTAATGATGGGTGAGGACCGTCCCAACCTTTTAAATTGTGCTCTTGGATCATCAGTTACAAGTGGGACACTAAACCCAACACAAGATCTTATTTGTATTTGTCTGATTTTGGTGGGTGTTGTCATGAACTCAATCATTGGTTTGGACTCGTCTCTCTGAATTACGTGCGATTTTTGTGTGAAAACTTTTATGGATTAAAGTCCTTTTGATGATGCTTGGGTTGGTTCATGGAGAAATAGGCATGGTGTTTCTGCAGTTTAGTTGATGTTCTTATGCACCCTCACCTCAAAAGTTATCATTCATGATGTTTGGAGAAACTGAATTAATACTAGCTAGCTAATTAAGGCTTCCTTGCTTCAGTACCCATAGAAGTGCTCTTGAATTTAAAACCAATGGTAAGGTAGCACTCAAAGGCTCAAAGCTATGCCATGGAAAAAATCAAGTGAGATGGGAGCAAAAATCATGCAAGAGTTCAATATACAATACCCCTATTATTTATATACCAGATGTCGTAATTCATGTGACTTTAATATGTCTCATGTGACCTCAATATGTTCCATACCTTTTTGGCATCCCCCCGGCGGGGGGGGGGCTCATTGGAGTTATGGTTCATGTTCTAAAGCATAGCACTTATAAATTATTGCTTGCAAGATAAAGCTATCGAGTATGCTGGAAGCGGTGATACAATATGCATTGACGGTAAAAATTCATGTTAAACACGGACGTTTAACAAGCTATGGTTTTACACCAAAGAGTGATGTTCCTCATGACTATCTGCACTGCACCAAGCTAACAAGCTATGGTTTTACGAG
This sequence comes from Leersia perrieri, assembly GCA_000325765.3. NCBI lineage: Eukaryota > Viridiplantae > Streptophyta > Magnoliopsida > Poales > Poaceae > Leersia > Leersia perrieri. The sequence continues at coordinate 5,444,449 of CM002485.1, forward strand.
ACTTCTTGCCACAAGGACACATTGGATTTAGAGGCATCAGGAATATATCTCCACTAGTATAATTACTCAAACTTCACTGCTTTTCGAACCTTCACAAATTCGTGTTAGGTGATATATGACGCAGCACGCGTCAAACAACCAAATTGTGGTGAGTATTTCTTTTTTTCCTGTTTTTTTGCTACATTTTTCTTTCATTTGTCGAAAAACAGGGTAAGGCCTGCTACTGTTCCCTGCTATAAATCACATATCGATCTCCTGCATGTGTAATTTCTCAAAAATAAAACAGAAAAAAAAAAACAATCTCAACCAATGTATATGCTTCGATCTTATTCAATACATCCCAAATAATGCATACAAGCATGCATGGGAAACCATGGGTCGATCAGACCAACAAACCCTTATTCATGATGAACATATACGGCTCATCCAAACATAGCCTTGATTAACTATTTCAGTACTTGTGCATCTCCCTATCAGTCAGAGACAGGCAGTACGGACCACCATGGATGGTCTCAAGATTACACTCTCCCGGAGTAGTGAGCATTGCAGCAAGCCCCCTCTGCGTCTCCCTCGGGCATCCTGGGAAATCCTCTAGTTCGCGTCCCTCGAACACGCCGCTGGAAGTCACCACGCCGTCCATGAAATATGACAGCGCGGCGCACCGGCAGTAGGCCGGGATTTCGGCGAGCTGCCGGCAGCACCGCTCCTTCACCGTCCAGTCGTAGAGCCGCCCGCCGGCGCTGGCGATGTTGCAGGCTCGCCGGAGGATGTATGGGTGGCATGCCCGGAGCGGGTTGTGCGGGATTGCCATGCCTGGCTGGCATTGCGTCGCCGCGCTGGCCGCCGCCGCGGCGAGGACGGATAGCAGCACGGCGGCGGAGAGGAGGAGGTTCGTCTTGGATGCCATTCTTGGTGTGATGTGTTTTTCTCTGAACTTTTGAAATGCAGATGGTGTTGGAGTGCGTCTTGATGTGCATGGTTGGTGAGGTTTATAAAGTGGGTTTTTTGGGGGTTGATTGCACGTTTGGTTTTATTACTTTTATATGATTTTATGCTTTATTGGATTCTTGTGAAACTGAAAGTTGGATGGTGGATGTGTTGAATTGGAGAATTGTTGGAACAGAATTTGGTTGATCGTGCTTCTTTATGGTTAGTTTTATGTGCTTTCCAATTACCGAACACATTTTTGAGACTAAAATTGTGGATTGTGTATACGTCTGATGAACGGGATTTGGAGGTTTGTCTGAACGGAATTTGGACTCTTTTGGTTCAAGCTTGGATTGCTTTAATGGAGTTTTGTGGAACTGAATTTTGGATGAGCCGGAGAGACTTGTTGGAGCGGATTTGAGATATATGAGATGCGTTAGGAGGATATTATGGAAAGATTTATAGTAATTGGTGTTTAACTTTTTTATTCTGAGTTGTCAGCATTGCTTGTATATATGCTAGCTCGACTGATGTGGCATTCTTTTCCTTTTATCTTATTATGTTTCTTTTACTTGTGAACTAAACTTATGTGACCTTTCAATTTGCTTTTGATTGGACAGCCTAAAACCAAGGACAAAATTGTTAGTTTTCAACGTACACATGAGTCTATATCAAAAATGTCACTAGTCATGCAGCACCTATCGTCTTATTAATTTGTCTTATATCATATA
>CM002485.1:5446206-5470533 GCA_000325765.3 Leersia perrieri
TGTGTGTGTGTGTGTGTGTGTGTGTGTGTGTCAGTGTTTTCTCCTTTTTCTACATTTATATACATAACAATATACATAACATATACATTTGAACATGTGTATTCTATGGACGTGGTTTGCCGCGACCTGTTCGGATCATAGCCGAAGAACCTGATGTATTAGTTGTTTCCTTTCTGAACAATAAGAAGAGATATATACAATCAGAGAATTTTAAGCAACCGAAATATTTTGTCTCTTCTTGCATTAGTTCCAGCGTTTTCCCATCAAACACACCTTGCAGATCGAGCTATAGTGATGTCTTATTTACCACACTAGAGTTTGATCACATTGCGGCAGCTCACCTGACAAGGTGTTTTAAATTACTTCATCTTAGGAACGGATCTAGGAATTAGAGAGTGGGGAGCTCATCTTCTCTCTTCTCCTCCAGCCCCCTACTCTCTTTTGTCTTCTCTTCTTTCCCCAATCTCTCATGTTTTTCCATGGGGTCCAGCGGGTAAGGGGGATCACGCTGGATCCGCCCATGCTAGCTAGATGGGTGTTCACAAATTTGGTTCCATGTTTTGGGTCTAGAAGGAGCCCAGTAGGAAAAATTAGGAACTGCTTTATTGTAGCCAATTTTTTTCATTTCAAGGGGAATCAGTTTAAAACCATTTTTCTTAAAATCTACAAAATTGTGAGCTCCCATTTCTTGGAGTAAATTGCACAAAACTTCATGCATTATGGTCACACAAAACCACATATTTTATCGCATGGCACATAACCCTGAATATATATTTGGTACCCGTGTTTTAAGAAAACATGTACTTCATAAATTCTACGTACTAAAATCTAACGACTAAGATTAGGGATGAAAATGATCAAAACAAATTATTTTTTTTTATAATATTTATGGAAACCGTTTCTGTACAGTCTCGAAATTTTCATATTTATGATTTTCACTATTTAGTGGCGTCTTGATGCGGCACACAGATAAATTAAAACATTAAATTTTATATTATTACGGGTTAATTAGTTCCATACCATTAAATTCATATGTTTGTGCCATGTTGTGTTATCTTTCGTGTTTCTTTCCGTACTTGTTATGTTGATTCCATACCGCACAACTTTTAGTGCTTAGTTTGTGCTGCTGAAAGAGGTAGAGCTAACTAGAAAAATTTGTTATGTCAACTGTTAATATCATTGTAATGGTTATATTGCACTGCTCATTCTCCTCCGCAGCTGCCATCGCTCGAGGAGGCATCCGCGTCGACCGTCGCTCGAGGAGGCCTCCGCAGGCGTCGCTACGACCAGTCCAGGCCAGCGCTGCCGCCGGTTGAGGGTCGTCGTCGTCATCGTCTCTGGCGGCGTCGGGGGTCATCGTTGAGGGCGATGGCGACTGGCGGCGGAGCGTGAGTACGAACGGCAACAACTCTCTTCTCTCCTTCCTCCCGTGGGCAAGCAGCGTTGTGGGCCATCGTCATCATCGTCTCCAGCGATGGCCAGCCTCTCCCCTCACTGCCGAATCTGGATCTGGATACCGAATCCGACGCAGTGGCAGGCGGAGCAATCCACATCAGGAGAGGGGGGCGGCGGCGGTGGCTTGGGAGAGAGGGTGCGGAGCTCACAGCTTGTCGTGGCTGCTAAAGAGGGAGCTGACATCATCGCCGCCAGTGAGCTACATAGCCAGAATGGGTGACGAAGAGGGGTCTGAGAGAAGAAAAGGGTATTTTTGTCCAATACGTGCAAAATATGTATTTGTGTGGCATCACTGAAATTATGATGAACGGCAATGGCATCGTTACAAATAGACGAATAGTAATGAATATATCAAAACCTACAAATTTATAATGGTACGGAACTAATTAACCCTATTATTAATCTTCGAAAAAAGTATAGTTACGTTCAAAAATTTTCCAAACTATACTCATCACTACATGCGATAAAACTCTCACGTGGGAACTCTAATTATGTTCACACAAGTATAGTGGTGAGTCATGTAGTTGTATGAAACTATAGTGCTGTAAACCTGGGGTTAATTTTTTTGCAATGTCACTTTTTTATTTTGAAATTTTTAGTGCTGGGTTGGTAATAGTTTCAACACGTGTGCGATTGTTGTGGATCACCTGCCACACAAGCAAACACCGAGGTGCACGTGGGTAGCCATGTACTACAAGGCTATTTTTAAATTATTTTAATATGCTATTTATTTCCACATAAGATTATTGTAATACATATAATTAGGATAGGTCGGCTAGATTGTTATAGGTCTGAGGAGAATCTCTTTATTATTGGAGGGAGGTAATTATTGGGTTTGCAAACCTAGAGGGGTGGAGTGCAAAAAGGTGTGGCTAATTAGCATTAAATAATCTTAAAAAGAACAAGTTGAGCTTATCAAAATATAATAATATAGACTTTAGATTATTATAAACTATTCTAATAATTTATGTTTCTATTAAATTACTAATAATAACCAAATAATTTAGATTAAAAGCACCTTCCTAATTTGGAAAATAGATAGCCAGCCCAACCAGCACATAGAATCTGACCTACATATTATAGAAGTACATAGACAACACAATTCAAGATAAAAAAAACATGGGCAATGTCAACGTGTGATATCGCGAGTAAGGTATTTATATGGTAGGGGGATCGTCGGTATCAAGGTATACGCGAGACTAAAGTAAAAGAGATGGAGACATAGATTTTTATACAGATTTAGACCCTTATCTGATAAGTAATACCCCTACTCTTGTTGGTCGAAGCCAATATTGATCTATATATAATGTCACATCCTGATTTTTCAGGAATTAAAAATATTAATTTAACAATTTATTTATAGAATTTATATTAAATTGTTAATGAATTAACAAGTGAAATTAGTGTGGGAAAGAAAATTTCATAAAATAAAACATGATTGGATTTATTTTTAATAAATTCTCCATATCTTAAATAACTCTCTGAAATTTGCTTGGATTTTTCGGAGCTAAAGATGTAATTTCAATTATACAAAGAACATTTCAGTTATAATTTAAATAGAAAAGTAATTTAAATCCTCTCCCTCTCCGTGGGCTGTTTTCAGCCCATTGCTTTATTTCCTCTATCCTTTTTAGCTCATCCCGAATGGACCAAGGTCCATCTCCTCTCCCACCTTCCTTTTCCCTTTAGCCCATTCTGTGAAGTCTGTTAAGCCTCCTCCTGTTTTCCTTTTTGTTTTGGCCCAGCAAGCAAGTAGCCCAACAGGAGACCAGGCCCAGCTCGAGCCAAAGCCCAGCAACGGACCAGAGATGTCGTCTTCTTCCTCCCGTCCGTGTACTGTTCACGCCGCCGCCGCCACCTCCAAATCCCGACGAATCCGGCCCTTCCAACTGCTCCCGTTCCAATCCAAGACCAAAAATTGGACCCCCTCGATCCCCTCAAGAAATTTGAGAAATCCCGCAACAATCGCGAAGGAAATCGAGTTTATCCAATTCCGGCGAACTCGGGAACAAAGCTCGTGCGCCGCCAAATCCCGTCGTTTCCGCACGAAACTCCTCCCCTCCTTGCCTATATAAGCAGCCCCAGACCCCCTACCCTCTCCACAAATCGAAGCCGCGGCCTCCCAAGCCCTAAATCGCTCTCCTCGCTGCTCCCTCTCTCTCCTCCACCGCCGGCGATCTTCAGCCAGCCGCCGCCGTCAAGCTGCGCCAGCCGTCTCCGTTCGCACCGTTGGCATCGCGTCGCCGAGGATCAGCCCGTCCACCCTCTGGTTGAAGCCGAAGCCATCCGGAGTCGCGCCGTCGCTGTGAACCAGAGAAGATGCCGCCTTTTCAACCTCCAGCCGGCCCTCCCTGTCGCCTCGGTCGTCGTCGTCCATCGCTGCTTGTTCCACTTGGATCGTAGCAGCAAGGAGAACACCGTCCCGCCGTCCGTTGCCGCCGGAGACCGTCGGAAAATCGTCGTCGCCGTCAACCCCGAAACCTCGTCAATCTTCGTCGTCCGTCGCTGATCTGTTCATGGTGAGTTCGTCGTCGCCTCCTTTCTCTCCCTGTGCCCTCGCCTCTTGCTAGTACGCTGCCGTTCGTCGTCGCCACCGCCATCTGAGTCTCTCGGAACCGGTGATGACGAGGTGTCGTCCACCTCCTTTGCCACCTCGGCCGCCACCTCATCTGTTTTGACTTTTGTTCACCGCAGTTGACCTAACCATATAGTTTGATCTGAACCATCCATCCATCTCCATCTCCAGTTAAATCTCAGCCATCCAGAAATCTAAATAGTCCTCTCCTCTCTTTTAAATGACACGTGGGTTTTTTTATGCCATATGTCATCTACCAAAATTAATCCAATCTTTTCCGGAGTTTTTGTTTCAATCTTTTCTCTTAGTTATAAATTGCTTGTAAATTGGTTAATTAATTGGAATAGCCGTTTTTTTAATAGGTCCAATTGGAATAAAATTGTATAATCTATAAGTAATTCATCTGAAATCGAAATCAGGTGATTCCAGTTCCTAAATTCATCTAAAATCATCATCTAAATGTTTGTTTTATTTTGATGTATTGTTATTCGGAATTCTTTAGTCTTTTATCTCGTTTTGCGTGTAAGTCTTTTAGATCGTGTCGTTTCGAAGGAGCGCGTCTTTGACGGAAGAGCCATAGAAGATTAATTGAAGACTCATGGGAATGCAAGCCAAGTCATACAGATCACAAACATATCTTTGAGCATGTTGTACCTATTTATTTTCAAATGTCATTGGGTGGTAATCCTATATACAGCTTATTGATTCCCTATATCTTGATAACCTGGGTTTAATAATTTGACTAGCTAGAACTTTATATTGTTTTAGCTAGATTATTTAGACTTTGCTTAGCCATACTTTAAAAACTTTAGCTCACTTATGGGATCATTAATTACCTCACTTATAATGATATCATGGTTAATTAATGATGGTTCACGGCTGTGGTCGTGGTTAGTTAATTAATAACTTGCCAACTAAAATTTGACTAATGGTGGGTTATGAGCACATGGTATGGTTGATGGTTTGTCATGCTCATGACAATTAAGGACCGGTTCGCGGGCTACTTGTTGTGAAACACTTATCGTACTACCCTTAGGCTAGAGTGGGTAACGGCTTGATCTATGGTGTAGCGGAGGCGATGCGACGCACCCGACTGAGAAGCGGTAGAGATAAGCCCGCAGGGGGTGCCAGGGGAGTATCCAGTTTGGATGACTTGTAACTGGTGGGTGTGATTGTCTCGTTTTCTATTATATCATGGGTCATGTCACAATTCTCCGTAGCGGTGCCGTGGTGGTATTTCTATGTGTGGGGAGTTGTGTCCTATGGCTAAATTGGTACACCTCTGCAGAGTTGAAGCTATCCGAATAGCCGTGCCCGCGGTTATGGGCGGGCGGAGCAATGTTTTTCGTGATTAGTCCCACCTTCACTTAATAATTAAAACTTGGTTAATTAATTTGGTAATTGGGATAGCTCCACGTTTGGTGTTGTCATTAGCTCCTCGTATGTGGTGATGATTAGCTCCGAGTTTGGCAGTTATGGTTCGCTTCTGAAGTTATGAATAATTCCTGGTTTGGAGTTATGGTTGGGCACGTGCAGCCTGGTTCGGTTGTACGTTGATGATTTAATATTGTTATTAAATTCAATGTTTTATTAATTATCTCTTATACTTATAATTTAATGCTGCTATGCTTTAACCATATTATGCCATCCTTTGGTTATCCCTGCATTCTGCATATTTCCGTTTGCCTGTGTGATTTGCGGAGTATTCAATGTACTCACCTTGCAATTCCCCACCACCAGTCAAGGAGTCAGCATTGAAGACCAGAGAAGAGTCGCGCTAAAGACGGTTTAGAGACCAGGCTTATACCCCAGTTGAGCTGCCTGTGGGAGTGGAGCTGAAGCCACGTTAGACGCTAGATCATCGTTTCGCTGCTGCAATCTTTTTGGTGTGAGGACTAAGTACCTCTTTTGTAATTATTTAACGTGTATTTGTGTTGTATCTGTATATTAAATTATCAACTTGTGTGTCTCGGCTGATTCCTGGACGAGGGAAAAACACATAAGTTAGTTTGGGAATTATTTATAAATTTCCGGGCGTGACATATAATCATCAGCATCATACAAGTACAATAGTTATCGTCGACTTGGTGGCTTGTAGTAGATGACAGGGTCCTCTATATGACGGCTCGTGGTCAACGATAGGGTAGTCTTCCCCCTCCTCTTTTCACTTGTCCTCCTCCTACCCATAAAAGTCTCCTTGTCCAAGTAGGACTAGCGAGACCAATATAGATACAATCCGAGTAGTCCTTATAGTTTTCATAAAGAACTCTTCTCATCCTTACTTATCCGGAACTCCTTATCCAAGTAGGACTAGCAAGACCAACATAGATACAATCCGAGTAGTCCTTGTAGTTTTCATAGATAACTCTTTTCGTCCTTCCTTATACGGAACCCGTTCATTGGAAGAGCAGTAAATCCGGTAAATCTCATGTTTCAGATGATAAATATAGTAATTAATGCACAACAATTTGTTTCCATATTTGATTCGTTGTATTTAATGCATAAATATAGTAAAACACTACAATAAAAATTGCATTAAAACATAATTTGCATTAATTCGAGTAAAGTACGTTGAATTAGGATGGCTTTAAATGACTTGTAGTATAAAAATATAATTCGTTCTCACGAGTTTAATACATTAAATACAATTTACTTAAGTAAATAAATACAGTAAATCACGTGAAATAATCAATTACTATCTTTAATGTATTTATGCTATTCGATAAACTAATAAAATAATAATTAATTACCATTTTTATGTTATTAACGCTAATTGCAATTATAGGGATAAATTTCAATCAAGTTAAAAGGAACGGTGTTTATGTGCTCATCCATGCAACTAATTTGTATAGTACGTGAGGAGGTTTGGTCAAAAAAAAAACGTCAAAAATTGGTGGGACCCATGGACAGGAGAGGATAACGTGATTATGTAAATCACGTGATTGGCAGCCAACAACCATACGCATATATTCTGTTTTATTTTTAAAATGACGTATATTCCAATTTGAGAAGATATGCACTTTGCGTTTTCAAGGAGCAGTTATCCACGTAATTGACGCATGCACGATCTGTCAACTAATACTAGGCATCATTAATTGAGATTATTTGGTGGTGAACATGGTGGGTCCCACACAAAATTAGGAAGGAGCTTGATTACATCATAACAACAGGATTCTTGGACACGGCGATGCGCAACTCTTCCTAACGCTGCGACTAAACTGCGCCGGGGCACAGCTACAACGTGAGTTGCGCAGACCCGCTGCACATGCATCCCGTTAATCCCATTTAAGGAGACAGTAAATCATGCAGGTATATATGAGGTATTATTCCGTAAAAGACCTATTAAAAATATTTTAATTTTAGAACATAACTAAAAAAAGTCCAAATCATGTGAAACTTCAATCCACGAGTGCATGGCGGCTAACAGAAAAAACCATAAAGGGACGGAGGGTATAGGACCGATAGCGAAAATCGTATTTTGCTGACGGCCACGTTAAGAAATCCGCCATAAAAAATACTCTATTTTTTAAGGCGGACCTGCAAAAATCTATATTCTTGCTAGCGGTTACTGCATAGATCCGCCTGCGAAAAACGACAAAGCCCGTTAAAATTTTAAGCGCACACAGGAAAGGAAATTTTTTTTTACATTTCCTCTCCCCTCTCTCCTTATCCACTGCTGGCTATCCTTATCCTCTCCACCTCCTCTCCTCCTTTGCACCCCCACCTCCTGTACGCCCCACCTCCTTCCTCCTCCTTCCTCACCTCTCTCCCCTCCTCCCCTGCACCCCAGCCTCGTCCTCCTATCAGCGGGGATCTAGGAGGGCGACGACGGCGACTGGCGGCGGCAACCATGCGCGAGGGGTGGGGGGACTCCGGCGACCCAGCTCCCTTCCATCCCCTCCTCTCCCCTCTCCCAGATCTGGGAGGGGCGCGGGCGGCTCGTCGACGACGATGTGGAGCGGTGGGGCTCATCGACGGAGCGGCGACGGCGCGGCGGCCTGGCGCTGGGCGGCAATGAGGGCTGTGCGGGCGCAAGCACCAACTCGCAGCGCGGCGGGCGGCAGCTAGAGCTGCGTGGCGACGGAGCGGCGGCGGCAGCGGAGGCTCGGGGTCACCAGATCTGGAGGCGACGGCCCCCCAAATTCGTGACCCCGGCGAGGCCGGTGACGGCTAGTGGACCAGGGTGGTGTGGGCAACGTCAGCGGTAACTCGTTTTTGCTCCGGGTGGCTTAGGCGACGTCGGCGGTGACTTGGCGCGACTTCGGCTGGCTCGGCGACGACGATGGTGCGGCGACGGCGGCAGCCACCACGACGACGACGCAGCAACGGAACGGCGGCGATTGTTCGATTGTTTTTTTTTTGCCATTTGTGAATGGATCGTTAATTTGGGACGAATTTGTGATTTGTGGATAAATACGTTGGATGTATTATGAGATTTGTGGTGAATTTGTGATGAAATGGATTAGTGTGGTTGAGGATTTTGGATTTGTAGAGGGTTATTTTGTATGTGTAGGGGATTTTGGATCTGGCGGGTGGTTCTTCTGGCGGTGGTACTTTTTACCTGGCAGAGGACTTTCACTGGCGGTTCCGAAAATATATTTTTACTGGCGGTTGGCTTAGCCATCCGCGAAGCTCATTTCCAACACTGGCCTTTGCTTTCTGGCGGGCGTGATTGTCACTAGCGAAAATGTAAAATAGCCGCCAGCGAAAATCGTTTCTGCTGTAGTGGAAGCAGGTGGAATTAATTAAAATGGGCGAATCTCTGCCCTCGTAAATATATTCGTGTTAAAAAAACACAAACATATATATGTGCAATATTTATAGTCATGGAGATTTAAAGCATAAAACATGCCATTCCATGGCTTTAATTTGTCCCCAAGCATTGAGCTAGTTGGTAGCAAGCACTCAATATAATTTCATAAATAGATACAAAACAATTTCATTTCATTCAGTGTAAAGAAAAGCATCCGAAAATTGAAAGATTCCAGTAAGAAATTGATCATTTTCGTTCTACAGTAGCTGGGGGATATTTCATATCAGCTCAAATCTTTTTATTTCGTAATAGGAAAAACCATTGACAATGTGCAGTATGGCATGTATAAGTCATGAATTTAAACCATTGACAATGTGGAGTCCCCGGATTTCTGAAGATCAAATATCAAGGTTTTGAAGCAAAACCACCTTCCTTTTTAACCCAAATTCCTACCAAAAGTCCTTAGAAAAAATATCAAAAAGCAATTCCAGGCTAAGTGGGCTGCTTTCTTTCCCTTTCCCTCCAGCCCAATTTCTCCCTTCTCTCTCCTCCTCCCCGCACGGGCATCTGCCTATTCCTTTCTCCTCTCACCCGCTTGGACCTCAGCCTGCTCCACAACCACCGCAGTCGTCCTCATTTTCTCCTCCCCCGCACGAGGCCCACGGCCCACAACGGCACCGAGCAGCGTGCATCCACCACCTGTCCCTTCGCGCACTCGCCCACACCTTAGTGCTGCCGCTGACCAGTGGGCCCCACATCATTATGAATCGAACGGTCGTTCACTCACAGGTCGCAGCCGCTCCGCGCGCTCGTCCCTCCCCCTGACCCCAGGCGCAGTTGCTCCAACCAACCCACCACATTCGACCCCTTCTCTCACCCCACGCCGTTCTGCCACGTGTCATCACCATCCCTCCCCTTCGCCGGACCCTGCTGCCCCCGACAAACATGCCTTCCAGCCACATTCACTTCGCCTATCGCCGTGCCAGACCGTGCTACTCGCCGAGCCTCACAGCGTTGGCTCACCCACCGCATGCCTCCGTGAGTCGCCGCCTCCGTCCTCTGTTCCGGGTCCCGTCACCACCTCGTTGGACCTCGCCGCCACCTGCCGCCGCGCTCGGGATGCCACCACACCACGAGTCGTGCCGGACGTCAGCCTCCTTTAATCCCTCTGACCCGCTGCACCCGGCACTAACCCTCGCGCCCCACCGCAGCTATCGTCAGTGCCATCGAGTCCACGCCGTCCATCCCCATCCATCCGCACACACCGCCGCTCGTTGCCTATAAAAGGCGTGTCGCGCTCTTAGCCCGCTCGCTCGCTTCCCATTTCCCCGACCGCCGTTCTTCCCCTCTGTCGATGGCCCTAGCCTCACCATCATTACCCCTTCCCTCTTCAAACCCCACAAGGCCAATGCTTGGTGTCGCCACCACCGTGCAATTCCCCGGCGTTAGCCACGCCCGCTCCAACGCCAGTCTCTCCCCGCCTCCCTCCGCATCCCCCTTGACGCAGACATCTCTCATGACATTCCATTGACCAATGTTGATGTGGATCCTCAGCCTCACGACTACACTTATGAGAGACCTTTGACACGGGCTAGATCGAAACAACTACAACATGAGGTGAATCTATTCCTTAATGATTATAAGCTTTGCCTCCTCTAAGAATAATGTCTAATGGATGTGTATTGCTTGTTCTCTAGTTCGAAGCACATGTAAATGGTGGTACAGCCACTTGACATTCAAGGAGAGCAAGTTGAAGTCATTATGCTAATATCCATGTTCTAACATCCCAGTTCACGATCAATTCTGCAAGATTCTGGAAAGTTATACCCTAAATGTTATATGTGGATTGAAAGCTCTTCAAGTCTACTTTCATTTTTAACAAACGGCACATCGATTGAATCTGTGTAGAGAAAGTTATGCCCGTTTTAGTGAAGACTGCTCCAGAGCCATTCAGGGAGTGTTCCTTTTATCAGTTCGGACTTGTCCAACATTTTGCTTGTGTGTTCCTTTTATCTTGTCTGAACTTTGCTTGCCTGCTTCATTTTAGGCCCATGTACCTTCAGTTTAGCCCAACTAGGAGGGGTGTTCCTAGTATAAATAACTTGTACACTGGGTGGAAACCCTAACCACGAATTGAACTTAGAAAATAGAGAAAAGCCAAGTGCTCTTGTCCTTAGGGTTGTGCCATTGCTGTCCCTTGAGGATTGGGAGTCTTTCTCTACCACTTGTTCTTGTGTTTCCCTGTGATTTGCAAGAGCATCGCATCTCCGTTGCGTGGTTCAGGTTAGGCATCGGCCAAATCGTGTGGCTGGGCAAAATCATTTGTCACAGGTGGCTGTTTAGGCAACTTTTGGTGCCATTGGTTCGTCAGGTTGCATGGGTCAAGTTATCCTCAGATCCTACGACGAGAAGATCGGGCAAGCCTCCACATCACCCCTCCAGTTCTCCCTCCGTGTCGGTGAAGAGAGAGCAAGGGAAGAAAAGAGGATGGGGGAAGGAGAAGAAAGAAAGGGGAGAGGTGGAAAGTAGGGATATGACAAGTGGCCCCCCACTTGCCAGTGCCCCCTCCCTCTCACTCTCTCACTCTCCCACGCTCGGGCCTCACCCCCTCTGCCGGCCCAAGCCCAGGCCAATCTGGCCTACAAAACCATGTGACAAATAAGTCTAATTTAGGTCCCTCCCTTCTCTGCCCATTAAGATAGTACTAGTACACAAAAAGAAAGAAAGAGAGAATATAAGTCCATTTTGGGTCCTTACTTTTTTATGCATAGCCCATGATACATAGAATAAGTCTCCTCTTGGTCCTTCCTTTTCCGAACATTTGTGCCCACCTCCCTAAAGGCAAATATAAGTCCAATATAGGTCCCTCATATGCCAGCCCTCACAATTATTAGTCCATTTTACCTCCTTCCACAATGACTACTACAGCCCTTTTTCTTTACCCACACAGAAGTCCATTTCTCATCCCAGGACCCCATCAACTAGTACAATATATCTCGAGTTTATTCTCTTCCAAGTGTCGAAATAAATCCCTTTTCCGGTAAATCCCGAAATTCAACTGATTTTCCAAAATCCATATCTTTTCATCTATAAGTCCGATTGACCCCGTTAACCTCTCCAAATTCTTCTAAAATAAGACCTACCCTATGGCACTATTAATTTACACTTATGTACTTTTATTCTATGGGCCTTTTAGGGTGTTCTCCCTTGTACTGTTCGTGTAGCGATCACTCTCGCCGGACGTCGTAGATCAAGGAGCTGTGAAGGCCTACGGCCCAATGGTTTTCTTTGTTCGATCGCGTAACAGGTATACCTAGGTTTCTCTAGAGTGTGAAGACTGCAAAATAGTCTACCAGGCAAGCCACCCTTTGAACATATTGCTCCTAAATTACAAATAACATGTTTGCAAATCGCATTAAGTTGTGCACGATTATTTTTCTCGTTGGACCTACCTAATAGTTGCATTTTTTTTCCCGTAGGATTTGATTACTTACTGTAAATCCTTGTCGATACACCCCGTTGATACCGTTGGGTATTCATACTCTCGGGGATGAGTATCTGTATAAACCCCATACTATATACTATGTTCCGACTTTGGTAAAAAGGTAGTGGGACATGCCGGTGGATTTTTGCTAAGTTGTTTGCAAAGTAAAAAAATGAAATTTGGGAAAACTTGCAATGCAGACATTGCACCTGTGTGGTCAGGGTTTGTAGTCGTGTATACGTATAAGGACCTATTCCTTTGGGAATTGCATCCGAGCATCTTACAGCATGACCACGCGGGTAATATGGGTATGCCCCTGGATGAGTAGTTGGTTAGTTCATGTTAATCTTGTATGTTAATGGTAGTGGGACATGCCGGGGGTAAGGTGTTGTTCGTGTGGAGATCGTTGGGACCTTGCCTATGGGGGGGTACGGGATTTGGGCTCGCCGATATGTTGCCTTCGTGGGGGATATGAGATCCGTGGGTATCCCCCGTGTTTCCTAAGTGGATGATGGCTGCGTGAATAGCCTGATGCTGGTCGCACGTCTAGTCGACCCAACCATGCATGTGACGTAAGATTTTCATGACCTAGTCTTGGAAAGGCTTTGTCACGAACTTCCGATACTTGGCCGGTTTTGGTGTCAGTTTCGTGTCGCATGGGTAAAGAGTACAACCTCTGCAGAGTGTAAAACCGTTCTAACAGGCGTGCTCACGGTCAAGAGCGAATGTAAGGTGATGTCCTTAGCGTAGGTTTTGTTTTAGCTATTTTCATAAAAGGTTTTGTGGTGAAGGGAATCATTACCAGGATTGGTCCGTGTGACCAAGGAATGACCTGTATGGTTGTGAATGGTCATGAAATGGGCCAGTGTGACCCAGGATGTGACCTTCCATGCGGGAAGCAGATTCGTTGAGTCAGCCTTCGTGACCGACGGGAGACCTTCGTGGTCGGACTAGATCTGTGTGATCTAGGATGTTGAGTTTGCGACATGATTTGAGCTTCAAGAAAAAAACATGGGAACTGATTCTGTGGCATGACTTAGTCTTCTTGATAAGTCATGGGCACTATTGATTTTGTGGTTTACTTTGGATATATATGTTGATCGGTGAAACAACTAAAACTTGACACACTTGTAGAATTTTTGAGAAAAGGTTTTAGACATGAAGCTATCCATGATTTGAAGCTTGCATATTAAACTTTTCCCATGGTTTGGCGAGTACGAAAGTACTCACACCCCTTTGTTGTTGTTTTTCCCTTCCTTGATGCTAGCTCAGCTTGAAGTTGTTGATGTCAAGGGGTTCCGTTTCTAGACCCAAACTGTTGTTTGTGGTCTTGGTGCTCTGGCTACACTTATAGTCCGCTATTGCCATTCTCTGACTGAAGGTTGCTACCTAGGGATTACCCGAAGTCGCAACATTAAAGTATTGTTTACTTAATAGTAATGCATTGATTTCTTCTTGTTACCGCGGATACTAGAAACGGATTTCTGGGACTAGTACCTGATACGCGGTTCCGTAGGGAATGGTTCGTTGTTCCTCTATGGCACGCCCTCCTTCGGGTCATTTGTTATAGTGGTTGAGGGGTAGGTCGTGATAGTATACCCTAGATCTATCGGTGGTCATCTATGATTGCTCTACATTACGCATTGCATATATGTATTGGCTCAATGTGGTAAGCTGTCACAGATAGGTTATCATCACTGACTACCCATGCCTCCTACCACTATTTACAATGGTTAAGATTTGCACACGTCACAGATTAAGTATTTTGTTATGGGGCTTGTTGAATGTTATAGTTGAGCGGTTATAGATAAATGATTATGTAGTAGTGAGCTCACTAGTTTTCTCTGTTATAACAGTTCAACAAGACTTGTTGCAAAATACTACGCACGCATATATAGTATCATGCATGTCTTTGAACATTTCCAAGTGTTTAGTTCATTTCCTTTGTTAAGAAAGAAGTGTTGACATGGTATGCTTTGAGCTGCTGATGAACATTTAAGTTTATGGAATCTAGTTCTAAGATCTGTATGGTTTACTAGCTCTGGCCGAGGAGCCTGAACCTGGAAACGACCTCGGGGTGCTTGGCAATCTTGTTGGTGACGTTATCAGTCATGTTCAACGACTTCTAGATGCCCACGGTGTAGTCTACCATGCATGTTGGTGCCTTGAAGGACAGTAGTTCTGAGCTTGAGGATCTCATCATCATCGTCATAGCATCCTAGTTCTCTTTGTGGCAATGCAGTCCGGGTTGCACCACCTACGAGGGAAACGTGGAGTGGAGGAATATTATATAAGGAATGGCTCAGCACCGAGCGCACTCTCGACAACCTCTGACTTTCTCCCACCCTCCCCCTCGCTTTCTACCAGCGAGGCATGGGAAGATGACTATCCAAAAGCCCTAGATTTTGTCTGGATCTAAGCATCCATCCATCATCATGTCTCCTTTTTCTACACATCTACCTTGTCATGACACTATAGAAGATGGAGGAAATTCTTTTTGGCTACCCACACGCCAGTAGTAGAGGTGGACACATGCCCTCTCTTCAGCTCCGACAGTGGAGGAGAATCATTTGGAGTGGTCCATTTCGATTGGAGGCAGCGACGATGGAAGCATTCTACCACTCGAGCTACTGCCATGCAGGGAGATGGAAGAACAGGGAGAGGCCAGAGGAGAGAATGAAGGAGTGGGTATAGAACTACACGTGGGTTCAATAATTTTCTCTAACTGGACTGAAACATACGTAGTACCAGTATGCCACTTCTGTTATGACTGATGGGGGTTCAATAGACAAATAGGACACTTATGGAAACATAATGGACTTATCCCTAATAAAAATATGAACTAGAAACACCACCTCATTTTCAAACAAAATTAGTGGCAAACATCATATAAATAAATGGATTTTGCATAAAGTTGAAAGGGCCAAAAATAGACTTATAATTTGTATTAATGCATTTCAACTAGCTAGTACTTAATGCTCTAAATTACCTCCAATCTATCAGTACTTAAACATCACTTTTGCATATTATTTTGTTAATATACGATTAATCAACCATGTGAAAATTTTAGAGATGATATACATAAGCTAGAGCTATGGACAAACAAGCTTGTACTCAGCACGCCGAACTAGACACTGCTTAAAATTCATGAGCTGGTCTGGTTGGTTAATCCACCCCTAAAACCAAATGGAGAATTATTTTATTTTCTCTGAGAGCCTGTTTTTCATCCTGAATTTAGGCCATCCACAACACAGTCTATGATTTTAGCCCATCCACAATGCATTTTATGATCCAAAGGCGCACGTTTTTCAGACACTAAAATAACCATTTTCGCAATCATCCGCTTTACTGAACAGGCAGCTGGCCTCTTTTTGGCCAGTTGTGATAAATTTGGCCAAGGGGTATGGCCAAATACTATACAATGCTCAAATATCCTATCCCACAGCGTATACTATCACAATCAGGCATTTGGCCTTAACGATCGCCCTGTCAAGTACTCGAGTGTACTGCTACAAGAAGGTAGCAGCAGTAGCAAAGGGGGGTCGAACAAATTAGCATCAAACAGAAGTTTTGTTCCTCATGAAATCCTCTGCTAAGCTTTATTCCTCATCCAAAAATCCTTTGCCCATTCGTCCCTCTCTAATGCAGGTATCTTCTCTCAGATCTCTTTAAAAACAACCACAACAAAATACCCACAAAATATAGTTGACACATAAATCGGCATCTTAAAAATAAGCATCTAACAAATAAAAGGTTCTTGCCCCACATGAACGGTACAATACAATAGATGTTCCAAACAAAAGTAAATGCAAAGCCACAAAGATTGCACACGCTGGTGAGAGGTTCAACTTGGATAAAATCCCGCAAAATTAAACTAAGATGGAGTAATAATTATTATTAAATGAGAGATGGTATGGCAGTACGGCAAGCCAGACTCAGTTGATCCACTTGGCCTGGTCACTATCATTCATGAATTGACCGACGATGTCATTGTTATTCATGACACCCTTGCCAAAGCTGTTTGGGCCTTCCTCACCATAGTAGTGGCAACCTGCATTGGCCTGGTTGGAGGACTGTAAATCGAATGCCACTCTACCGCCATCCACGTGGCTCCCAGCAAGTGACGATGGCGGGTATAGACTCTGGTAAGAAGGCTGGCTGCCCTGACAGCCACCACTATGATAGCTGCCGCTGAAGTGGATATTGCCTTCAGAGAATGGTAAGTCATACCTGTCGCCGCGGTGCTCATGGTCAGTGTTGAGGGACAGCTTCGGCAGTACTGGCGTTCGGAACAAGTCCAAAGTCTCCAGTTGTGAGGGTATTGTGGCTGAGTTGAGCACACCAGTATATGCCACCAATTCCGGCGGGGTGGAAAAGCTAGGTGCTTGTATGGCTGGAGTTGAGCCTGCACTGATCAGCCCAGTGTTGTACTCAAGATTGTCAAATGGTGCAGGGCCCGATAGTGGTGGTGTGGTCTTGATGGTCTCTGACGGCTTGCTGCGGATGTAATCTTCAAGTAGGGAGGTTTGCCTTAGCCGGCGCTTTGATTTCAGCCTTCGAGCAGTCGCGTTCCAGTGGTTCTTGATGTTGTTCTCTGACCGGCCCAGCAGATACCTCGAGATCGCAGACCAACTTTTCCCAAAAATTTTGTGTGCTTCAATCAGTATTTTGTCCTCTTCCCCAGTCCAGACGTCCTTCTGCAGTATAAGAAATATTGTGCTACTTATTAATGGTATTAAATTCATATGATTGGGCAATTAAATACACTACATTTAAAAGATTCTAAAGCTTGCAAACTTCAAGATTTAATATTAAAAACAATATCTTTCAGATTGTAAACATTAAAAAAAGAACCATATCTATCCATCTTTAATGGCTTCTAATTTGAGCACATTTGTGGTGGAAATAGCATACAATGTTTATGATAAAGCTAATTTACCATAGACAAAAAAATTAAAAACATGAGGAAAAAAAATGTTTGGGCCATCTCCTTTGTATAATCCTCATAAATTTCTCGGTTAGGACAACCAGAGAAAAAATAGTGGCCCTAAGAACAGATTCTGACTAATAATTAGAACAGAAGATATGCAACATCACACTATTTACTAGGACTTTTACATAAATCTAAAAAGAAATTCCACCTAAAATCAAATAGACAAAGAAGTATGATCCATTAGATCTACACATAAACAACAAATTTCGTAAGATCAAGACCTTGATATCTGGGTGCAAATGGTTGATCCATCTCTCGCGACACTGCTTCCCAATCCGACCTGGAAGGCTCTTTGCAATTTCAGCCCACTTACGATTGCCATGTTGTATTACCATATTCCTAAGAACTCTGTAAACAAGAGAACACATATATATCACAAGATCCTAACACAAGACCAAAGATGCGGAGAAACAGGATTTTAAAACTGATTGCAAGTCAGCTGATATGTCACACTTACTCATCCTCTTCCCTTGTCCATGGTCCATTGATCAACGGTGGTTTGTCGTTGCTCCCTCTAGCCTGTGTTTGCTGACACACCATGGCAGCACCTACCAGATTGGAAGCTACGGTTCCATAGCTGGCGGCTGCCTGGCCCCACTCTGACATCACAAAGCTTGATGGAGCCATGCCTGTGCGATCACCAGCATTGGTAGAGCTCGTGAAGTGCCTTTGTGAAACATTATTAGCCGTCATCAAGAATTCATGGTTGACGAAGGAGTTACCTGTAGCCGCCGTCAGGTCGCCTTCCATGGTAGGAAGCAAGGACAAGAATCACAGCTTGGGAATGATATTCTACAAAGGGAAAAAAGAACTAGATAGAAAGCAAAAGTCAAAGTGGTTAGCATACGAAGATGTGGACTCCAGTGGTCTCATTATATAGGGGACACAAGGACACATCCGCCGTTCATCCTAGGAGCGATCCAACGATCACAAAGGAGATTATAATATACCGTTCCATGTACACTAGACGCGTTGCAAGAGGTTAGTTGGCGCATTGCAAGAGGCTTGCTGGCGCATCAAAAGGCCAAATTGTGGTTATGTGCCATCAACAGGATAAACATTAGTTAATGTGATGAGGGTATGCTATAATTACTAGATAGGCGTGCCTAAAATGCTAGCTTATGCGCACATTTTCGTATATGCATGCCATGCAAAAGCACCTAAAAGTGTTCACCCCATATAAATCATGAATTGGAATGTTGATTAAGCCTGCCACCATGGATGATCTAGCTATATGTCGATGTTTTACACCGGCAATAATACTTATAGGGTTACGCACGAGCTCGAAAAGATCAATGGAGATGAGAGACAAGATTTATCCTGGTTCAGACCCCCTTGATGCAAGGAGTAATACCCTAATCCAGCCTTCGATGGTTGTATCCCGCGGATGTTCTTATTGTAGAATTCATGAGGTGTTGCGTGTTTCCAAGGACCCCCGACTCTCCTTATACAAAGATGAGTTGTAAGGTAACCTAACACCATACGGCTTAGGTTTTTCAGTTTGTTACATGATCTTACCCGACTAAGTTTCCATGATACTGTCGTGGAAAACATGAGGAATCCTTGGGTGATTTTGCCAACTCTTTCCCAGCTCCTTCCGAGTCCTGGACCTCCAAGCCTTCCAACGAAGAGATGATAGAAATTGCCCCCTAGTAGACAGGATCATCGACATGAAAATGAGAGGTCGACTGGTACCTAGATCACTAGGCATTTCACTCGGATCCGAGTGAATCCTATCAAGGACAAGGTTCACCCAACATATGAGTACTCGGGACAGGATGACCCGACTAGAGAAAGCAACGCCTCTATCCCAGAGAAAGTGCTAATAGCAAGGTTGGAGAGCCTGTTTGTCAGCGACACAATCATCCCCAGCCAAGCAGACAAAAAGGTCACCTCCTTCAACATCTACCGTCCTCCTACATAGGTAGCACTTCTAATCCACACTTCTTCTTTACTTAGGTCATGCGTTCCTTAGCATTGACTTCTTGTACTGATCCCAGGAGCATTATCAGATCGACTCCCGGCCACCGAGCGTGGCTAAAATGGCTAGACCTACTAGAGGAACCACTCCAATAGGCCCTGCAGCCTACATAGAAGATGACGATGATACTGGCATTGAAGCTACTCCAGCTAAAACAGCGGTTGCCGCTGGAGAAGAGGCCGAGCAAGGGGAGGAGCCAGTCACTCCTCTGAAACGAAGGCATAGAGCCTTCATCTATGATGATGATGACGAAGAGGAGATCGCAAGGGCCAATCCCCCATCTCCTCAGACTGTTGTCGTCTTTGATGGCATAGGGGAGGACAAGCCATCCTCTCAACCCCCCACCAAGCTAACCTGTCTTAAGTTTTCCAAGAGGTAATTGAACCCCCTTTGCATTTATCTCGTGTTATTTCGTAAATAATTCTGCTGCATGTTCATGTTAACCCTTAAAAACTTTCCTTTATCTTCAGAAAACCTAACACTAGCGATGTCGGCAAGGCTAGTGATTCCTCCAACCAGCCCAAAATCTGACTCCATCTCGATGGCAAGGAGAGGTTTGGTTTCCCGTCATGGAAAGAACAGTGTTCGATGATCAAGATAAGGTGCGGGCCAAATAAGCAGAATATTCAAGAGGTTGAAGTAACACCCCAAAAGAAGGAAAATCTTATTTCTTCATGGAAAGGACACTAGGGAGACAGGCATGGTTCGAGAGTCAGTTGGACAAGCTATACTTGCATGTTGAAGCAAAACCGAGCCTCAACCTTGAAAGTCAAAGACCTCTGTCACACCGGCAAAACCTCGGAAAACCAAGGTGTGGTAAGTCTACCAGACACGGTCATCTGTGTCATCATCTCTAGGCCAGAATGCTGCAAAGATGAGCTAAATTGCTGGAGAAGTCTTCCCCGTCAAACTCTAAACGATGAGTCCTTCGCCAAAAGGTAACTCGATAGTTTATGATATATAAATTATTAAGTTTACCACTTTCAAAGTATAAGTGATATGATTACGCTAGTCAAATTATACCATGGCATCAGTTTAATGATCTTGATTGATTGCTCTAGTCCTAGCCTGTTCATCCGAAGTGTGAGGGTCCAAGGGGGGTTTGCTATACTATTTACTTCTATAACGTGGTGCTTAGATTAGTAAATATCATTGAATGCAGGTATACCCCATAGATTTGTTAGATATAGACGACGGGTGGTGACAGCCCCGTCTTCCTTGTAGCTCCACGTTCGGGTATGACAGTAAGAGTTTAAATTTTCGTAACCAGCTGGCTGACCAGCAAGGGACGTGCCTCTCAACAGCGCTTGGGTGCCTAGAACTAAGTCCTAATTGTTTAATTTGTATGATGAATTGGGTATATACTAAATTACTGAATATAGAAGTACATTAGCGAAGAAGTATAGTTTATTCTTGACTATTCCACTAGTCTAGAGGTTTACTTTAAACAAAGCGAATGAATCCTTATGTGTCCACTACTCCAACTCCATTATTATGTTAACCCCCAGCTAGACTATGTTTATCTTTGACATACATGTGATTATAATATAAATCACAATAATACTTACCTCCTTTCATGCGGAAATATAAATATGATACCCAACCTATGGGTGAAGTGTTACAGTGGTATTTCGTGTGCTTGCGGGTTTATATGTTATCCTAAGAAATACCAACATGGCCGAAGGAGACCTACTTTGGGAAACCATAAAATTTCATTAGATAGATTTGCACAAAATCCTTGCATTCAAAATGGCCGATAGAAACTTATTGATTTCTCCGTATTGGCTTTCTTCGTATTGAAGCCCTTTCCCAAAGCTTAGGTTCCTTTTCTTCATGCCACTTGATCCTGCCAGAGCGGGATCTAGCTGCGGCAAATAGGCTTGGCAACGGGGCGGGTCAGGGGCCGGGTTGAAGCAGAACGCCCCCGCCCCCGACCCCCGAACTCCTCCCCAGCCCCGGCCCCGAAGCAGTGGTCGGGGGGGATTCCTCCCCCACCCCCGGCCCTGTGGGGCCCCGTACCCTGACCGGGGCCCCGTACTTCGACCACCGGCGACGAGGCGAGCGCCGTGCCGGCGGACTGGAGCGACGCGCCGGCGACGAGGGCGAACGCCGCGCTTGCAGGCTGGAGCGACGACGACGCCTGCGCGACAGCAACGGTTGCGGCGACGCCTGGGCGACAGCGACGACCGCGGTGAAGGGCGATGGCTGCGCGACGGCGACGGCATCGTGCGGCCACGGCGAAGGATGGCAGCGGCACGTGGCGAAGGTGGCGGCTGCAGGGAGGTGGATAGGGATGGAGGCGGTGGCTGGAAAGGAGTGTGAAGGGGTGAATTTAGGGTTAGGGTTTATATAGTGTGTGGGACTAGTTCCATATGGGCTTTATTTCTTATGGGCTGCAGAAGAATAGTCTATTTCGGGTCCCCACAGATGCCCCGCGGGTGGAATCCTACCCCCGCCCCCATCCCCGCACATACCCGGGGCCCCGGCCCGATCCCCTGCGAGGGGAAATATTGCCCCGGCCCCGGCCCCGTAGGGGCGGATCCCTGACGGGGCCCTGCCCCCAGCAGGGGAATTGCCAAGCCTAGCGGCAAAGCTCCTGATGGAGCATGTCCTTCCGACGCTTATGCCGGAGTTGGTTTCTCATCGAAAGATTTCTGGAGGAACTGAAAATTGAAGGGGGAAAGCTTGAAGTCGCTCGGTGGAATTGAAGATGAAAGGCGAAAGTGAGTTTCAGATCTGACTGCAATTGCACTTATATAGGTGGTAATCCTTCTAATTCTGAAACAGTATATCCCAAAATCCTAGGTGGGAGAACTAAAATAATTTTTGTTTTGGAGTTATAAGGGGAACTTCTCGAAATCTCTTGGACTCCACTCCAATTTTTTAATGCAACTACAAACTTACTCTATGCAAAGCGAAAAACGAATTGCTCGGATATCAGGTACAGGTAGCGTTATGCGACTAGATAATATAAGCTGATAATGTTGTATTCTTTTGAGTACATAGGTTGGTGCTAGTCGAGGAATAATTTGTAATAGAGTTCGGGGACTACTATCATAGTACTCGGTATGGGGCCTCGTATAGTTGTCTATACCGTAATTCCAGAAGACTTCGTAACTAGGGAGATAGGTCCACCAAAGCCATATATGATTTAGGAATGGAAAGAAAAACTTTCTATACTGGAAGATTCTTTCCTTACTCTGCCATATTTCCTACTCGGATCTCTGAGTCCAACTAGGTTACTACTCCATTAAAGGGATTATAAACCTACAGGCCCCTTAAGGACTCAAGAGTCTCAACACACATTCAATCGAGTCCACCGATGCACATCAAAGACCTACAAAAGCGTCTCATCGACAATCTCGCCAATTCAACTAGCCCCGCAAACACAAATACACATATAGCCATATACCATATATACCAGTCGAGTGTTAGAAAAACAGGCCGACGACAAGCTTTATCTATTGATAAAGAAAAACAGGCCACACGGCCTACAGAATTAAGGCTACTACCTCGATGGAGGTCTGAACCTGTATAGAATTTGTCTCTCTTTGCATTTATTGCGAGTTCTTGTTAGTTTTGTTATCAGCAAATCCCCTAGTATAACATTCAATTTGTCACTAATTGACATGATGTAAAAGTTTTACCGTAGATTATTTTTGTTGCTTTATTTATGTAGTTACGGCTTATTTAATAAGCAAAATGATCACACCCGAAACATCTGAACATTTTTTTATAGAATGTTGAATTGTGATCCAAATCCATTTACACTTATATGACAAAGGCCGACTTTGGACGGAGCGTAGCCGAGGCCTGTCACCGGAGGCTTGGGCAGAGCGAAGTAGAGGCCGAAGTGGAGCGAAGCGGAGGCTGAGCTTTGTGGAGTTCATTCTTATATTAACCTATTTTATGATAGTCAAAGTGCAATTTATCTTTCTAAATATCAGATGTTTCATGAGAGGACAAAGCACATTGATATCAAATACCATTATGTTCACGATGTATTCATACAAGTTAAGCTAAAGTTATGCAAGATAAGTAATCATGATAATTCTGCTGATATGATGACAAAGCATGTTCGTGCTGCTAAGTTTGAGCTTTGTTCAAGCTTAGTTGGTATAACTATTTAGCCCAAGAGGCTATTTGGCACTGAAAATATATTTTTTGTGTGTTCAGGGTGAAGGCTTTATTTATGATATAAGAATGAATTTGTCTTAAGGTGAAGTTTGTTGAACTGTGATCCAAGTCCATTTACACTTATATGACAAAGGCCGACTTTGGATGGAATGTAACGGATCAGGGCCCTTCTAGGATTTTACCGATATATATACTTCTTGTAAGCCGCCGGTCAGCGTTATAACTGCACCCCGATATTTTGAAGATATTTGTTGGCTGGCGCGCGTGGTTTTTTCTCTTCCACTTTGGAAGATTTTTCACGTTAAATCTCGTGTCCTCTATGATTAATCTTTTGTTTTTTATCGTTTATATGTCTATCGTCCTATAACATAACATAACATAGAGTGGTGAAGCATGTGGAACATTTCTCAACAGGTGATGCTGAAAATTTTGCTACAGATTTTTGTTTAAGGGATATAATAGAAGCTAGTAAAGCGTGTTCAACATGTGCTAAATTTGCTGTGATCTATGGATGGTCCTTGCCAGCACGAATCGTAAGGCTCGCCAGTTTTGCTTTAAAATTCAGGATGCTACACTAATGAATTATTACAGGTCGCACTGTTTGTTTAACTAAAGTAATAATACAAATTCAATTTCTCATGTACCCATTGAGCATTGTATCTGATCCATCCACCAATACAGCAATACTTCCACGCTTTATTCGCAAATTAACTTACATATCATCGCATCACACGCTTCAATTCAGTTCAGTTCTTAATTTTAGCCACGACGTCGCCGGCGACGAGCCAGTAGCACCGCCCTGTCTCGCCGGCGTCACCCCGCAGGTCGCACTCCTCCACCGCCATCAGCCTCGCCGCGGCGCCCCTCTGCGCCTCCGCCGAGCACCCGCGCTGCTCGCCGCCGCCGCCGCGCGCGCCGTCGATGAACAGGCGCAGCGCCTCGCACCGGC
>CM002485.1:5470633-5489759 GCA_000325765.3 Leersia perrieri
TAACCGCGGCAGCCGGAGAGCGGGTTGTGCGGGAAGGCCTCGCCTGGCCGGCACTGGTCTTCGCCGCCGGCGGCGGCGGCGGAGAGGGAGGAGAGGAGGACGGCGGTGGCGACGCCGGCGAGGAGGAGGAGACAGCTTGATGCCATTTTTGCCTTCTTGTTTCTCTCTTCGTCGACTTCGATCGTACTAGTGATGCTCAGTACTCTTTCTCTCCAGTTTTATGCTTGGTTTGTGGAGTTCTAGCTTTTTTTTTATGCTTAATTTGGTGAATTAGTGGTGTAATATGCTAGTTGGATAGCTGAATGACTAGACTAATGCAATCTTGTGGGACTAAGTTAGCTTAATTAAGTAAACTAAAGCACACCGGCATCATGCTTTTTTTTAGATTTTTGCAGAAGAATTTTGGAGTTATCATGCAAAAGGTGGGTTTTAATTTGCTTGGAGGCATGGAGAAAAATAAAACCTGTGAAAAAAACAATCTTTTGAGCTGATC
The DNA here is from genome assembly GCA_000325765.3 of Leersia perrieri. Lineage (NCBI taxonomy): Eukaryota > Viridiplantae > Streptophyta > Magnoliopsida > Poales > Poaceae > Leersia > Leersia perrieri. The sequence goes on from CM002485.1 coordinate 5,471,127, forward strand.
CAATGGACTGTACGCATGCATATGCAGGTGAAGTGTTTCTTTTCTTTTCTTTTTCTTTATCTTTATCTTTAATTTTACGTGTAGACGATCCACATTTCATTTGTGTGTAGCTAATTCATTTATACCTTCTGTACGCACGTGTGTATTGATCGACCTCTATCTAATGGCAAAGCTGAAGTCAATTAACTGTCTGGTGTTTTGTTGATATTTTCAATAAAAAGTTAATATGCTCCATTTGCTTTTTTTTTCTGAAATATTCTGGGACAATATAAATTATGCTCCATGTGTGCTCTGTTCTTCTCTCGCATTATACTTGCTCGTGAGTGTGTTTATTTTCAGGTTGATTCTGTCAATCGACATGTTAGGAATATGTCGCATGGCTACGCTGGACAAAATCGCAGAGCTTGCAATAAGCTGGCCGAGCACAAAGAACATCTAAGCAGCAGCAGGTGGCCACAGACCAGTGGCGGATCTAGAATTTTGTTGAGCCACGACAAACCTAACAATAACAAACAACAAATACCTCCTCCATTTTAAATTAAAATGTCTGAATTCGGACAGACTAATAAAATGGAGAGAATACATATAGAATTCTATACAATTATATGGACCCTTTACTAATTACAATAAACATAGTAAAGTTGATGGTCATTGGGTTTCGATTTAAGAGGATAAAAAACAGTAAACAGGATTAATCTCAATGGTTATTTATTTTTTATAGTTTAGACCATGGGCCTTATACATCTTAAGAAGAAGAAAATTTGAGGAGCGTATTTTGCCTCTATATGTTACAGTTGTAATGGCATGAGTATTTGCCTTGCTAGTTTACGTTAAGCATGGTTAACTACGGGCGTACATCTACTTTACCTTAAGCATAGTAGCTAGACATTTGCTTTGCTGATTTCAGTGGCAATTGACTAACCAGTGATTAAGTACGTATATTCAGCGGCGGCACAATACCTAAACTACATGTGCAAGCGGCGGAGCCTGGATAGTGGCCCATCGACAATACCATGGGTCTCAAACCAGTTTTAGATTCTGAGAAACAACTGAGAAGCAACTATAGTCAGCTTCTGAGAATCTAAAAAAGCTTTAAAATCCAGCTTCTCCACCTTCTGACTTCTTAGTTTATTTTTTAAAATCGAAGCTGTGGATTGTTTGAGGCAGCTTCTATTATCAGCTGTAGTTTTTAGAAGAAACTGCAACTGGCAGAAGCTCCTCCAAACAGGCCTTATGAAACCAACGACACCTCGAAGGGTCAGACGAGTCGAGGCTATCGCAAGCTTTCACTTGAGTAAATAAAAGGGAAAATTAAGACGCCGATGGAGCAGCAGAGGAGCTTCACTTGAGTCAGGTGCGTAGTTTGTTCCCGGTTTGGGCTGAAACCGATCAAACCATGGAACCAAACCAACTCAAACTAGGTATTGAGTTTTATACGGGCTGGTTTTATGTGCGGGCTAACCCGTTGCTTGCAACCCGTTCTAGCTGGCCCTAATTCTCTCTGCTGTCGATTCCCCACAAGGCCATGCCGATCTTTCCGCCGCCACTTCACATGCTGTCTGCTTGCTCGCCGACATCTACCGCAGTGAGCCTGCACACGTGCGCGCCAAAACTTCAGACTCCAGAGCTTTCGTTGTTATTTTCCTTCTTCTGTGCTCTTCTTAGGACCTGTTCAGATTGTTGTCATTTTAAACTATTCCATTGTTTGGCAAATTGATAAAAATTGGCTTTATTTGGTTTGCTACCAAATTTTAGTAATGCCCACAAAATTTTGACAAGATTCTAGAAACTTCCCACAAAAGGTTGTCAATATTTGGTAAGTTAACAAACTAAATATTATCTTCACTTTCTAACTTGCCAAAATTTTGACATTGCCAAAATTTAATTTTACTAATAAATGTTAAGGTTGAATCTGGCAATAAACTGAACAGGCCCTTATTTTTCTCTTCTCTGGGATGCTAACTGAAAGAGCAAGACGACGAACAGTTTGACCCGTCAAACCACCTAACCCAAGCCGAAACTAGACGGGCTGAGTTGGGTTTGTGTGCTAACCCGGCTTCCGTGGGCTTTTTTTTTTTTTTCTTGTTGACTCGATCGAGTTAAACGCGCGCAACCCACCTGAGCCGTCGGATGGATTGGACGGTGGATGAGCCCTGACTGCACGCCTCCGAATCCCTCCAGTAGTCAGTCCAGTCTCCTCCTCATCGTCAGCTCGCGTAAGCCCCTCCCTCCCTTTGCCTAGGGTTTAGCCGCCTCCTCACCATGTGGCCGTCGCTCCGCCGAGCCGCCGGCTCCGGCGCCAGGTGAACTGAATCGAATCTTCCCTTCCCGCTGTCTCGCGTAGTTTTGCCTGTTTTACGCTCGCTCACTCGCTGTCTCTCGTCAAGAACCGCCTCATTGTTTGGAGGATTAGGATATTTGCGTTCGGTGAGTGGGGGTTATGACGCTTTTTTTGTTCAAATGTCACAAATTGCGCTGTGCGCCTCGGTGAGGAATGGTGGTTTTGGGGTAATGAGAAAGAGCGATTTTTTTTCCCACTTCTATTTTGGCGTTCTTTACTTTCAGAAAAGACAAGAAAGGTTGTGTAGCTGTAGATGCCGCTGTGATTGATGAAATATTGCATAGGAATGGCAACTTTTTGTTTTTCAGTGTTTGTTTAGGGGCTGATTCATTCTTGGATTTTTCTCCAGGTTGAAGAATGTTTCTCAGCTGTTTCCCAAATGTTCTGGATTCACTGACAGTAACCTGAATGGTGGTTATTGGAGAGGTTTGCGTGAGATTGGCTACCGGGTGTCCTCTGCGGAACTCCCATTTGGTTATTCAGAAGATGTTTTCCCCTCGATTCGCAGATTTTCATCGGAACCTGCAGAAAGGTCCCTTAACCAAAAAGATGATAGTGAGACATTAGGCAGAGATGGATCTGATCTACGAGATGACGACTTAGAGTGTGATGATGAGCTATCTCAACAAAATGGTATGTTAGATGCATTCAAGCCGACGGATCGCAGCGGTGACACAAAATTGCAAGACAAAACCTACAGGCCTTATCTTTTCAACCTTGTGCTGAATGCTCCCTCACATTCTTTTAGAAATGTGCTTGATAAGTGGATTGAAGATGGTAACCATCTTGATAGAAACGAAGTCATGCTGGCTTTGTTTCACCTCAGGAAACAACATCTGTTTCAAAAGGCTTTGCAGGTAACTGTTTTACCAACTACATAATCATGTTTGTTGTGTTTCATCTCATAAAGTAAATATTTGTAAAATAAATAAATTACTACTCCCTTCGGTCAATTATATTTGATGCTGGGAGTAATTAACTGGAGGGAGTAGTTTACAACTATTGGTAGACCCAGCTGTCTTCTTTTGGAATTTAACCTGACTTATCTACCCCTATATGCTCTAAAAATCTTAATGTTCAAACTTTTCATGCATAATATTCTTGCCAAGGTGTTACAAGCAGTAGTTAGTACATGGATTGACTTGTGTGCAATATAGAACTGCATTGTAATTGTTGTATGGAAGTTGCTAATAGCCACATGAAGCTGATATTTCTCTAGTTTAATTTTTCTTCATGTGGTATCTTTTGCCTCTCTCCTGGGATAACTAGAAATACTAAGTTGAAACAAAATTTAGACTCCTGCCAAATCTTGGAACTTGGTATGGAGTTATATTCTGAAACCTTCAACATTGTACTGTCCTATGTCAGGCTGTCAGCAATGCAGCATTTGTCTTCCAACCTGCCTTCCTACTTTGATGAAATATAATTTTTTTCTTATTTTAAAATCAATAAAAGAAGGCCTTCCTCGCTTTCAGTTAATAGAAGCACTTTGCTTGATGATGGCATTTGCTGATGAAGTTCCATTTCAGCTGTCACAAAGTTATGAATCTATAAGCATGTTCTTATAATCTTATAAATCACGTGTCTTGATGTGCATAAATTTCAAGTGAGCTTGAGCTTGGCTAGTTGACTGGGAAATGAGTTGAGCGGACAAAGCTTCACAAATTGCTGAACTAGCTTCTGCCATCCTCAATATAGGCATTACAGGAACTTGATTACTGACACATGTAGGGGGCTAAGTTTGTTTCGCTAAGCCAATAGAAGCATGAAGTTATCTTATTTCAACTGTCTAGTGTGGTTGAAACTTGAAACATATCTACAGTTATGTTGCTGCGGTTGCTTGTGCTACAGTAGAAGTAATTAGGCACTTGAATTAATTGTGAAGTCTGTAAGACGCTTTGATTATTAGTTGATCCAAATTAAAGTGTGAATAAAACTTCATGTTTGGGTTCACCTGCTTCTGTAAGAACCTTAATAAGTTAATGTGACATGACCAATGACAAGTCTAAGAGCGAGTTCTAAAGTGGGGATAGGATTGGATTATTTGTCACACGTAAAACGAGACAAACCATTAATATACGATTAATTGAGTATTAAGTACTACTATTAACTACTGCAAACTTCAAAAATAGATTTATTTGACTTTTTTAAACAAGTTTTATATAAAAAGTTTTTCCAAAAAATGTACCGTTTGATGGCACGGGAAGCGTGCACGCAATAATCTGATGGGTAATAATCCTAAATAAGCTGAAAAGAACTTGGCCTAGATCATATGATCTATTTCTACTTGCACTTTTGTTATTCTGGAAAATGTGGGCACTCTTGTATTATTAAGTACTAGCATGCTGGCATCACGCTACTGCCATTAGTGAATGCTTAAATAAAATGTTGAAATTTAAAATTGCTCAAACAATTATACGGAAAACAGGAGCACTGTTATTATTATAGAAATGAATCATTTTGGAAAATTTTGTGTTTAGTGCCACAAATCCTTTGCATGTATACTAGGTCAGAAATTTTTTTTAAAAAAGAGTTATTATTATTTCATATAGAAGATTTGAAGAAAGGATGAAATAAAGTTGCTAAATTACCACTCAACTTTATAGTACGGCCTTTTTGTGTCTTAATCTTATGTTTATATCAATTCTGGTACCGTACCAATTGACAACTATATTAATTTAGAGTAATGATAGGGAGTGATGTACTCTGTGAATAGGATGTGAAGCTTCTATGTTTCATGCAAGCTCTGTGCTGTTTTGAGTTTAAAAATATGAAAAGTTGCAATTCAAACTCAAAACTTTCAGTTCAGAGATGCTTGCAGTGTAATATTTCAAATGTAAATTTCAGCCCTTACAAAAATTTAAAAATGTTTGTTTAATCTGGTTTCAAACATGAGTACCAACTTTAAAAGTTGAAGTCTCAGTTTCAAACTACTTCTGAATTTGAAAGTATAAATGTTTTACTGATTTTCAGATCTGAAAGTTTGAAGTTTAATATGCCAAGATTCAGCATATATTTTTGGCAAGTCTGAAAAGTCAAAAAAAATCTCCAAATCTCAAATTTCAGCAGAATTTCACAAAGGTTTTAATATATGGATAGAATTCAATAAAACAAATATGTCCGTGCTCCACAGCCTTTGTGGGCCATGCCTGACTTGCCAGCTTGTTGGCTAATAACCAGACTTGGCAGTACGTCTGTTCTCATGTAGTCACTTAATACCTGCCGCACTCGGTCAAGCCAATCAGCCGCTGTCATCCACCATGCCTAATTGCTGTTGTGTTTGTGTCAGCTGTTCGACCATCGACTGGTGCAGCTTGGTTCAGCACCGCACCCTTGTCATGAATCATGATAGCTTGATAGTTTCCCTGAGTTGCCGAGCTCTGTCAGCAGGTAGGGCGAGCTTTGTGGTGCTTGAGTCAAGAAATTGTGGTGGTTGTGTCAAGAATAAAGGAGATGAAGGTGGTGGTGCTATTGAAGTTCAGAGCCATAGGGGCAGCTGGAATAGGGGATTTTGGGTTACTGTTTTGGGTTTGCTGAGTTTTGTGTTGTGGGGTAGGATGAGTGAGGACTTCTAGTTGAGGACTGTAAATGATGAAAGCATGGCTGCCCTAGGACTTTCTAGTTTCTAGTAAGAAGGGGTAGCTGACATTTTGTCTTGTTGAAATATTAGGAATGGTATAACATTGCCTACTTTCATTCTTTATTTATCAAAGCATGTTGCAAATTGGTTCTCATTTATAAACACATCCATCCTCTTAGACGGTGATAGGTTGTTGAATTGATAAGCCAAGACTCTACAGGACTATGACAAACCGTATGTCGTGTGATTTTCCGTCATTTAATATATGTATTTGTATGCATGACTCAAATCATATACATGTATAATTGCTGTATACAATAGAACCTAGGGTTGCAGTTTGTAAGGCCACTTCTGGAGACGTCATTTTGCATTTATAAAAACACAGTTCTTTAATACATCTCTGAATAATTGCAGTTTGTGGAGTGGATGGAAAGTAGAAAGTTACTCAACTTTGAAGAACGTGACTATGCTTGTCATCTTGATTTGATTGCAAGGAGCTATGGTATTGAAAATGCTCAAAAGTATATTAAGAGGGTTCCACTACCTTTCAGGAATGAGGTACTCTACGAAACTTTACTTTCGAACTGTGTGCGCATGGGTGATATCCAGAAGGCAGAAGAAGTCTTCAAGGAAATAAAAGATCTATGTTTATGTTTAACTGTCACCATCTGCAACCAAATGATACTGTTATACAAGAGGATTGCTCCTGGAAAGGTCGCTGACGTACTCATGCTGATGGAAAAGGGAAATATCAAGCCTTCTGCCTTTACATACAAGCTGCTGATTGACTTGAAAGGGCGGTCAAATGACATGGCAGGCATTGAGGTGGTCTTAAATGAGATGAAAGCTTGTGGCATTGAGCCATCTATTGCAATCCGATCAATGATTGCTAAGTTCTACTTGCATGGAGGGCTCACTGAGAAAGCAGAAGAAGTTGCGAAGGAGATGGAAGTGCAGTTGTTGGAGTTAAAAAAGGACAGACGGAATGTCATCAGATCTCTTCTTCACCTCTATGCTGCCCTCAACAAGCCAGATGATGTAGCCAGAATATGGAAATTGTGCACAGAACCTAATGTGGAGGATTTCTTAGCTGCAATCAATGCATGGGGCGAACTCGGGCGTGTTGAACAAGCAGAGGAGACCTTTGAGGCAATGGCAAACATGAAGCTATCTTCCAAGTACTACATTGCGATGCTGAAAGTGTATGCACACAATAAACTTCTGTCTAAGGGGAAACAGTTTGTGGAAAGGATGGCTCGTGATGGGTGTCCATACGGTCCTCTAACATGGGATGCACTTATCGATCTCTATGTGAATTCAGGCGAGGTGAAGAAAGCCGACTCATTCCTCCTGAATGTGGCAGAAGAAAATCCTGGAAGAAGACCCCTTTTCACTTCGTACTTCTTCTTGATGAAGGCATATGCAAAAGAGGGTGATATCCATAACACCGAGAAGATATTTGATAGGATGAAGAAGGCCGGATACCCAGGAAGGCCACTACATTATAATCTACTACTTGAAGCTTATATCAATGCCCAAGTTCCAGCCCACGGGTTCATGGAGAGGATGATAGGTGACAAGGTACGTCCAACGAAGAAAATACTTGCTGAGTTGAGATCTCTTGACAACACCTTGCAGAAAGGATGCATTGCAGACTGAAGTATTTCATTGGGTAGTTTTACCGAAAGATAGGAGTGTCTGTTTTTTGTTCTCGGAATGGATAACTTGAAGCAATTCATTGAGTAGTTTAATCGAAAGGACTCCATTTAGAGCTGGTAAATTGAGCAGTAGAAGAATCAATCATGATGTTCAGATATTACATGATTTTTGCCTTTTAGGATGCCTACACCTGATGATATAGCTTATGAAGCGGCTATACTTTTGGGACGTTCGTTTATTTGAGAATTGAGATCAAGTTTTAGACTCGACTCTGACGATGTATAGTAATGATTCTTCAAGATTCAAAATTGAAATTACGTAAAACAGCTGACATAGTATTATTCTGTATTCGTATATGTGTACTATTATTAAAGGGCAAAGTTGTCTACCCATAGCGCGATACTGTGAGAAAAGTAGTACTACAACGAAATATATTTTGTTAAGCAAAATATTCAGAGCACCCACGCTTGACTTAGGCCCTGTTTGTTTCGGCGTGAAAGTGGATTTTTTTCCTCGTTTTTCATTAGCACGTTTCCCAAAATAATTATCCGTGTGTTTTTTCAAACGAAGTTTATATGAAAGTTGTTTTAAAAAATCAGATAAATCTATTTTTTTAAAGTTTTTAATAGTTAATACTTAATTAATTACGTACTAATGACTTGTCTTGTTTTACGTGCACAAAATTCTGACGGAGAGAGAAATGGTTTCTCACGTGGCTTCCTAAGTCCCAAATCCGTTTGACTGTCGTGTTTTCGAGGGAGAAAGGCCTAGAAATAAATAAATGAGACTAATATACTCCTCAGCTTAGAGAGGATGGCGGAGACAGTGGTGACACCATCTTGACCACGGGAGAGGACAGTCAGCTGGTGTTTGGGAAGAGGAGCAAGGGGAAGGCAAGGAAGAAGGCCGATCGTCACCTTCACTGTGTGCTGTATTGATGGTTGCTTATGGTGCCAACTAAGGCAGCTGCAGAAAAAGATGAGGCAGTGGCAATGGGAGGAAGATGATGATGTCGGATGGTGAATTTAGTGCTCATGCAAGTCGCCGTTTAGCGCTAAGAGGTGTGGTATGGCATAGACAACGCATTCATTTAGATAGCAGCTATGGGGATATTTTGACTAAAAAATAAACTCCAGCTTAGTTAGTCTTCCTCGTTGATTCCCAATCCAACAGCATAACATCCTTTCAACGAAAAAACGAGCCCAAGTACCATTCGAGCAACCTCTTTTTTCTCCCTCACGCTGCTTCGATGCATGGCTTCCACCACAACGTCGTGGAGCCACCATTGCGTCCCCTTGTCGATTGAGGTGGCGACGCCATCCTAGCCCCCCATAGTCTAGCTCGTCGAAAGACTTGCCGGAGATCTCGCCGAAGGATGACGAGGGGATCGTCGGAGGATGGCGAGAGTCGCTAGAGGGGATGATGAGGAACACTACTAGAGGTGTCAGATCTGATGCCCCCTGCGCACGATGTCTGCCGGCGCCGTCGTCTTTCTCTTCACCGGCTTCACGTGAGCATGTACCAGATCTAGGTATCACATCTGATACTTAGGGTACCAAATTCAAAACTTGGGTACCAGATCTGATATCAGACATGATGCCTAGAGTATCATGTCTGGTACCTATCCAAATCTCATCCCCAGTACCTCGCCGTTGTTGCGCATCTTGTCGAAGAAGCACATTTCGAAAGTATCGGCCTGATACCCCAACCACACCCACTAGTGTCTGAAGTTATCAGACCTGCTACCTTGGGTACCGAGATTGATATCTCATCGGGCTACCCGTGCCTCGTCGGAGTTGCATACCTATTTGAAGCCGCACATCCTAGCCATCGTCGCTAGGTCTACCATTTACTAAGGTCGTTGGTGGTGGCTCTAGCCTCGTCATCTCCTTTTCTGCCATAGTCATCGGCATCGTCCTCTCCGTATCTCGTCCCCACTCCAGCTAGACCACCGACAGGAGGGTGCGGGTGACGGCAAGTAGCAGGCGCGAGTAAGCGTGGGAGGCAGACAAGAAGGAGGGCGGCTAGCCCCTTGATGATGGGGGCGGAGGAGAAGAGAGAAAAGCGGTCCGTTTAGATTGATGGCTGTCACAATAGAAATAAATAGGACCCGACTAGGTAGCCACTGGTCTAGGGTTAAACCCCAACCAGCGACTACCTCCTCGCCGCCCACGAAATCTCTGGCTTTGCGCCACGTCCCGTGCTCGGTTCCCGCCTCCACACTCGTCCGCCGTCTCCACACCAGCCACCGCCGCCCCCCATCCCACCCTCTCTCCCTCCTTCCCTCCCTCTCTTTCTTCCCCGCCTCCGGCGGCGATGGCTCACGCCGCCAGAGTCACTGTCGATCGCCCTTGCCCCTACCCTGCCCACCACCAGCCTCAGTCCCCATGGCTCCGGTAGTGCCACCGCCGCCTCGCTCCCCCCTCCTCCACCACCCCACCCTCGAACCCTAAATATATGGCCTATGCTAGCCGTCACCTTTGTCGGAGTCGTCGCTGTCGCTGGAATCGTCGTCGGAGAAGATTTCACCACGCCGTTAGGATCTAACGGAGTGCCCGCGCCGGCGCCGCCACGTGTCCGTCGTCGGTTACTCTAAACCGGTGACCAGTAGATGCATAGATTTTACGAAATAAAAACGGCACTCGTCTAGTCAGCAGTCAGCACCTGACCTGAGATCCAAAGATTTCAAAAAAAAAAAACAAAAACCTGAGGTCGAAAAAAAACAACACAGCCCAGGGTGAGCTCCTCACATCCGCCGGCCAAGTCAAAATCCGAAGCGCACACGAGCGAGCGAGAAAGAGAGAAGGGAAAAAAATGGCGGCGGCGCTCCGTCCGGCGATCCTCCGCCGCATCCGCCTCTCCCCTTCCCCGTTGGCGGCGGCCGCGTCGGCGGCGTCCCATCCCCACGCCCTGGCGCGTTGGCTGTCTCGCCCCATGTCCTCCCACGACGCCCACCTCACCCGCGACGAGGTCGTCGACCGCCTCCTCGAAGTCCTCAAGAGCCACCCCAAGGTCGACCCCTCCAAGGTAATGAAATCCCAATCCCAATCCCCTCCCCGCCGCCGCCGCAATCGCCGTCGCTACGGCGCGGCGGCATCGAAACCCTAACCCTAACATGAGTGAGTGAGTGGCAGGTGAGCCCGGAGGCGCACTTCGAGAAGGATCTGGGGCTAGACAGCCTGGATACGGTGGAGGTGGTGATGGCGATCGAGGAGGAGTTCAAGCTCGAGATCCCCGACCAGGAGGCCGACAAGATCGACTCCCTCCCGCTCGCCATCGAGTACGTCGCAAATCACCCCATGGCCGGATGAGTGTCCACCGTGGTGAGGTTTTTTTTTCTTTGATTTTTGTTCTCCGCGGGATGAATAATTTGGCTGGAGTGGTTCAGGAAAACTTGTCCCTGGTGCTCTAGATTATGTTATGTTGCCATCGATGGTGATCTCTAATGTAACATCCCACCACATTTCGGTTTGGTGACAATGTGATGCTAGATTCTTTGCTTTTTGTTGTGTATGTGGTATGTGCTGTTATGGATGAACTAGTTTTGTGGTGCACAAGCTTGCTCCAGTTTATCATACAAGCTTGCTCCAGTTTATCATAAGATCTGTTTCTGCAAATTTAATTCTCAACATGGTAGTATTGCATTTCCTATCAACAGTTTTCCTTCCATCTGCTTATACATACAAAAACAAGCCAAGTTGCTAATAGATCATGACTCCGCTATTTTAGGACGTGAGGGGTCTCTATACTATGTCAAACTTTTTTTTCCCCATATTTCCAGTACTCATGTTTCTACCGTGGTTTTGTCTGATGAAACTGTAGATTGTTTTATGTTCATCTCTAATGTAACAATCACATTTCGGTTCTGTGATGATATGATGTTAGATTCTTGCTTTTTGTTTCGGCATGTGGGATGTGCTGTTATTAATGGATTTGTTTGGAATGTGACATTGTTGATGACCTACTTTTGTGGTGCAGAGACTTGCTCCAGTTTATTGCAAGATCTGTCTCTGCACATTTCATTCTGAGCAAGATTGTATTGCATTTTCTGTTAACAATTTCTCCTACATTCTAGGAAGTAATGTATGAGGTGGGAAACATAGTTCATGAAAAGTATATTATACTGGTGTTTTCAGTGGTCTTGTGTGACAAAATTATGGTTAGCCCACTGTAGCACGTGTGTTTGTACTTGCATTTTTCCTGCAAACCAATGCCTCAATCAATATCGTCAAGTCACTTCATGCCTTTTGTAACTGGCCAAGCACCAGGTGGATGGTGACTCGGCATTGCAGGCATGGTTCCGATGGCCCATAGGCTCATGGCTTGTTACTCTGTCTGAACTCGAGTTACTTAGCAGCACCTAATAAAAAACCAGCTGTGCTGTTCCTCTACATATCTAGCAGTTGTTATGGCAAAATTATTGTGCACGCTACCTATGCTTTATGTATGTTTAGTGTATTTGTAAATTTACTCTTTTGCTCCATAGTAAAGTGGCTTTGCTTATTTGTCACTCCTTGAGTGAATGACAATCGGGCCTAGGGGACATATCTGATACACACAAACGTAGCAAAAGAGCAAATGCCATTCATTTGTGTGTGGCAAGATTGCAGAACACTTTTTTTTCATTTGATATGCCTAGAGGACACATATCATATACACATAAGCAGAATTTCTCCCTTTCTCATCTCCATCTTCTAAATACAAAGTTGATTGCTTTTTTTTATTATTTTTTTTTACATTAGGCGCGCACATTCTCATTAGCTCTTTTGTTTGTCATGTGGGATGTGCTGTTTCTGATGACCAAGTTTGGGATGTGCAGTTGTTGATGAACTAGTTTTGTGGTGCATAAGCTCGCTCCAGTTTGTTGCCATATATATCTATGCGCATTTTAATTCTTTAAGAAGATAACACTGCATTTTTGTAACAGTTTTCTTTCATCTTCTTATGCAAACAAATACTCCCCCCGTCCCAAAAAAAGTGTAATCTGGACATGGCCTATGTTCAGATTCAAACCCAGAAATGCGTTTTTTATGGGACGGAGGGAGTACCAGGTAGACTTCTAAAAATCATGACTCAATTATTGTAGGAAATAGTGTAGGACATGGGAGATCTCAATAGTTTCATGAAAAATGTAATGGTACCTTTTGTTCCCCTCAGTTATAGTGCTGATATTTTCATTGTGGTTTTGCTTGAAAAAATTATGGTTAAGCCATTTGGATGTATTACCTTTTTTAGATGTAAAGAAAATCTGAGTTTATGGCACTCATTTAATTGTTTGGCCTCAAAATTATAAATTTCAAGTACAAGCTTATGATGTGAAGGGAATATGTGCATTTTCACCTACTGTCTAGTGCCATAATCAGTGTTTGTTAAGTAACCATCAGTCTTTTAACCGTCTAAGCACCCAGCTGGTTAGTAATTTGTCATTGCATGCATGCCTGTCATGGCTTGGCACTCTCGCTTGATATGGAGTCACGGAGCAGCACCTGGCCAAAACCCAGCTGTACATTCGCATCATTTTTTTCCTGTTGTGCTGCTCCTCTCCATATCCAGCTGTAGTTATAGTGAAAAAACTTGTTAGGCCTTCAGTCTTCGGTATGTTTTACTGAAGCTTCATAAGAATTTGTCTACTTCTGTCATATTATCATCCTCATCACCTGAAGAAAGTTGATGGTTTGTACAGTGTGCGTATCCTTTCATTTGGCTATATCTATGCTTAGTTCTGAAGATGCTTTTGTAGGGTAATCTGTCTTAAAACCTACTGTATGAGAACCATGTACCTTACTAAATGTTTCTCCTTTGAAGGTTTTCTCACCACCTGGATATCTACTTTCATGCAACTGCTTGCATTATCAGAATCCAGATGTTGCATCAGCTTTTATGCTGGCACCTGGTTCACTTTGGTTCTCATTGCTTCAGTGCTTAAACTTTCAGTTTGTTTGCATTTATTTATTGCTTTGGAATACTGCTTGTTGAATTACTTCCATGCTGCAACTGTAGCATTGAGCTCGTGTTATTTTCTGCAATCTCTGGAATCTTGAACTCATCTTGAACCGGGTAGATATGTCCTTGTTATGCTGGGTTTAAGATCCTTTTTTTGGAGCTTTCACTGGCAAACTATGTTCGATGAGGAGAAAAATAAGCATAGGAGATGGATGTTGAAGAAGCACTCTGGAATGATTTTGATCTGTGACGATCCAAAGACGCCAGTGAGCGTTTGATGTTTAAAAAGACTGTTGTATTACTCCTGTCTACTACAACTCCAGCTAGTAGGCAGTGGGGATTTTTGTTCAAACTCCAGCTAGATGCACAAACTCCAACTCGATTAATATCTTAACCGTTGATTTCCAATTGAACGCCGTAAAAGTAGCCGAAAAAACACGCACACAACGATGAGCTCCTCACTCCCGACCAAGTCAACCCCGCAGCGCACAACTGCACAAGAGCGATCCATTAAAACTCTTGTGCCCATGGATAGGCCCATTTTCCTCTTCTTCGTCGTCGTCGTCGTCCAATCCTCGTGAAATCTTCTGCCCTGTTCTCTTCTCTCGCCAACGCACGCAGCGATCGATCAACGAGAAGAGCAGCGCGGGAACCACTCCAAGAAGGCGGGAGCAGCCTTACGCGCCTCGAGAATGCTTATCGCCGCCGCCGCACACTCGCGAGCACCCACGGCCCTGCCTCGCCGGCCACGGCAGAAGACGCCCAAGGAGGCGCTTGGCGCCATACTCCAATCCCGCGTCATAGCCTGCCTCCGCGCGCAAGAGTAAGTGAAGGAACAAACAAACAAGAATAACAAAGGCTTGGCTCCTTCTCCCTTTCGGTTCCTGCCGCCCGTCACCTGTTCGGCGGTATGCTTCGAAGAAGCAGTTGGCTGTCTGTCTATCTGTCTGACTTGTGCTCTGGAACCTATCCCTGCAGCGGAGAGAGGGCGATGCGGGCGGCTCATGCGGCGGTGCGCGGCGGCGTCTCTGTGGTGAGTAATGGATTTGAGTTGGGCTGACCTTGTAAATGTGTTCGAGCCCTTTAAGGATGATTTTCTTGTGCATTCACGCGGAGCTTTGGTCTGTCGCAACAATCTATCCAAGTTATTTTGCTTTATATGTGTGTAATGTACTGCTTTTGCGTTGCTCGTCCCTGCTTCTGACAGGCACGTCTCTGTGTTTTCAGCTAGAGATTGTTATGTCCACCCCTGGAGCGCTGGAGGTGGTGCCATTGCCAACATTCTTCTGCAAGCTTTCCCTTCTGCGTCATCATTGATGCCTGCTGTTTTCAAACAGAATTGATAAATATTCTTGTTGCAGGTTATTAGTGATCTTCGCAGAAGTTATCCTTCTTTGACATTTGGGGTTAGTCCCAGGCATATTTAACTTCATAGGTTTCTGTTCCATTGCCTGCATAGGTCTCTCATTAAATCACGTTTTGTGGCCTAGCTATTGTTTCAGTGTTTCAGAACCGCTGTATTGGTGCACTATTTTACTTAGCTTCCATTATAGCTTTGATCATTTTCAACATCACTAAAGATATGATATATTTGTTACGAGACAGGAGTAAAATGTATGCAAGCTTTACTGTCTTTTACTTTTGACCAAGCTGTGTAGTGCAAGTGTGTGATTCCTCAATTTGTTTCTAGAAGATGATTGTCACATCCTGCTATACCACATCTACCACAGTATCAATCACATAGTAAGTAGCAGATGACACATACTACTATTTTTTAACATTGTGTTATATTAGGTTGGCACTGTCCTAAATCCTGAAGATGCAAGGGAAGCCATTGAAGCTGGTGCACAGTTTCTGATGAGTCCTGGTACGGTCATGGTAAGTGACACATGATTACCAGAGCATTTGTAAAAATTACGTCCTTTATAATTACCAAGGTGCCTATTTTCCATATTGATACTGTGTTGTCCCTTTTAACTCTCATATACATTTTTGGTTCAATTTGTTGATGTAAATAGCATGATGTCTATGGTTCATATAGCTTCACATTGAATTTGATTTGGCAAGCCTGATCCAATTTCAGTATGTTGTTTGATGTACTTACTGGGATGCACTACTTAATACTTACAGATTGTCATTATACATCTAGATCCTGATTGATTCTTGCATATTGTTTTTGTGTAAGGAAATACTTCATGCCCTTGAAGAAAGCGAAGTCCTTTATATTCCAGGAGTGCTGACACCAACTGAAGTATGTTGTGCACTCCTAATTAGAATGAACTTATTTTTATTCTCAGATATCTGATATGTTTGACTTTTACAGGTTATATCTGCTTCCAATGCTGGAGCAGAAATCATTAAGGTCTTATCGCTTTACCCTTCTTATGTTTTTGTCTGATAGATCATAGCATTAGTTCATTAAAATAAATTGCGATGGCTGCATCAATAGACAATTTCTCTATTTCTTTCTGCCCAGGTCCTATCAAATAATGTTAATTTGTCTTGGCCTTTTTATTCCCTATTAATGAACTAAATGTATTCATTTTCAGCTTGTGTTTATAGGGCACCTACTAATTGGAAATTCTTGGTATGTGGTAAAATTTAATTAGGTGTACCCGGTTTCAGTGATGGGTGGAGAGGTCTACATGCTTGCTTTGAAGAAACCATTTCCATTTTTACCAATGGTTGCTTCTCAAGGAATAAGGATAGGTAACTGACCTGATCTAGCATCCATAGTTTGTAATAATATTTCCTAAATATGTCTCCATGTTTCCATTGAATGCCTCAGATTTTAGGGCTAAAAACGCATACAAATCTTGTTTTTAGAATTCTAAATGATCTTAAATTAACCACAAACTGATAGATTTCCCACCCAATTTATTCAGAAATGTAAAAAAAAAAGTGCTTAACAGAAAAGTAGGCACATATTATAACTATTTGTTTGTTGTACAATGGCATTTGACCTAATGCAAAGTCACTTATTGTAGATTCAATCAAGGGGTATTTGGAGGCAGGGGCATCTGCAGTGGTGCTATCTGATGCTATTTTCGACAAAGAATTGATGAGAGGAAGAAAATTTGATGAAATTTCAGAACTTGCAAATCTGGCCACTCTACAGGCATCACAATCAAGAAAATGAGGCAAATATGACAGTTTTTTAGCATTATATCCATTCAGAGGCACCCAATACGAGTCTCCTATTGCAATTTGCAAGGATTGGCAGCCGTTATGTTTGGTAAGATTGACAGTCACTCTCTCTGTGATCTGTATGAGGATAGCTAGAGAAGTAATCAAATTCAAAGCCCTACCACTGTACCACAACAGAAATCAAGGGCACTGGTTCGTCTGTTGATGAAGTGATATAAATACCCTAGCTAGGTACCATTACTGGCATTATGAACTTATAAGAATGTGTCAAGCTCAAATGCTGAGAAAAAGAATCTTCGCAGCAGGAGAAGTTCTTATTTGCCATTGAACCCATTTATCATAACTCCGAAGTATAAAAGAAAATCAAAGGTGGAGTCACGTTTGCATATGACGAAATGGAAGCACCAGCGTCTATTCAGTCAAATCAGTTGCTGTTATGCAGATTACTAAAAGAAACAGATACTGTTGTCCAAGTCTGAGTTTACTGATCGTTTGTGGCCTGAGGAAGATTTACCATTCAATATGGTGGCACTAGGTGATTTCCCATCAATTTTTAGATTCAATGACACTTATGTATAGCTTATGTAGTACTCCCTCTTAACTTTGTAAAGAGCAAATTGACTTGATGCATGTAGATGGCATCAGGTAGGATGGTTTGTGCTAAATAGGTGCTTTAGTCAGGAAGTTGTTTTTGCATCTCTTTGGATTATCACTTGAATTCCTTTAGAAATGTGCTTGGAAAGTAAATTGAAGATGGTAACTAGCTTGAAAGAAACATAAGTACGTAAGAGCATAGCAATTGGCGTCTCCAAAAGGTGGTTTGGGTTGTCTTTCATACACCCAAGTAAAGTTATGTTTATTTGTTGATTTTAAAATGTTTATAGGATATCTTATTAATACCACCGCTTTCTTATGAGCACTTTCAAAGACTGGCTACCACCGCTTTTAGAACCTTCAGATAGCTTCAGATTCATTGCATAGAGCATCATGTACATCTCCGAGTTTGCCTGCTCTAACTAAAAACCCACGATCTTCGTGATCTTGACCAATAAAGCCCCATCCCCTAGGTTTTTATGAGCAGTGAAACACACCGTCAAAATTGAGTTTTAGCTCACTAATGTCCGGCTGATCCCAGTCCATTTTTGGCTGATTTCTGGGCTAGGTCTGGTCATGAATGAGCTGAGATTTCTCAACGTTCATCCTTACAACTCCGTGAGTGACTTTCTTTAGGTGTTCGTTCACTTTGTTTCTACAATCTCATCAATTCCAAAATAGGAGAACGATCACCCGTGTCAAATCGAAGAGTTGACTTCACTTCGCTACAACCATCATTCTATCCTAAAACTATATTTCTATGTTTATCCTAAAATATTTCTATGTTTGTTTATTTTTCATATGCATGTGGTATCGGTTGCCTCCCCATCTCTTGTGCGCATCGGTGCACTCTCCATGTGCAGGCCCAGAAACTCCACATTTTTTATAATCTTCAATCCAATCGTAGCCGTCCATCCCAGATCTCCACCCACACGCCCTCCATTCCATTCCCACCTTCTTCTCACCCCAACCCCCCAAGCGAGTCGCCTAAAAATATTTCCTTTCCACCACCGTTTCCTCCCCCCAAAAAAATCCATTCCTCCTCCTCCTCTGGTGGAAGGGAAATTCCCCCGCCGCGTCTCCCGCAGATCAGATCAGATCGGAAATCAGATCAGGTGAGTCTCTCTTCTCTCTCCATCCCTCCCTCCTCCGGCGATCCGTCGCGTCGCGCTTAGCCGATCCGTGATGTGATTGTGATGCTGGCGCTGGATCCGTTTTCTGTGGTTTTGAGATCTGGTGCTCTTTTTGTTCGAGATTTGTACGGACGAGACGTCGGGTGGGCGTGTGGGGATCGTTGTTGGGTTGGGTTGGGTTTCGGAGTTTGGATCTCGTGCGGATTTGACATGAAATCTGTGGAAATGAATGAACG
>CM002485.1:5489859-5508341 GCA_000325765.3 Leersia perrieri
GAAGCTAGAGATGAGCTCCACAGAATGCTGAATGAGGTAAATTGATTTTTCTGTGTATTATGTGATGCTGTAAGTCTACCATATATCAATTAAGCATGAATTATTCCACTATTTTGACATCCAAATGCATGAATTGATTAGCAAATCAAACTTCTGCTTTAGTTCAATACTTTGTAACCTCAAAAAGGAAATCACAAATGAAGCAACTGTGTCAATGTACATAAGATATACTAATCTTCAATATACATAAGATATTCTAATCTTACCTTCTGTAAGTTACCCTACTTTACATATTCATAATCCAGGTGAATACCATTGAGCTGCTGGCTGCCATGCTTATTTCTTTGGAATAAGAAATGTTATCTTTGTTGCAGACACTCTGTTAAAGAAAAGTATCACATTTCAGTTGACAAACTGACAACTCTTTTGCAAGTTACAACTACATATAATGAAAATTCAATTGAAATTTATGGCAGGATGAGTTGCGTGACGCTGTGTTACTTGTGTTTGCCAACAAGCAAGATCTTCCGAATGCTATGAATGCTGCTGAGATTACTGATAAGCTCGGACTGCATTCCCTTCGCCAGCGACACTGGTAAATAAGGACCATAACAGATTCTTGATCTTATTAATGTTTTTGCTGTGGATATAGTTGGAATTCCTTGTATCCTGCATCTAGATTGTAATGCATCTTTTTTACCATTGATGTAACTAACTGGCTCAGTTTCCCTGAGTTGCTCTTGATTCCAATCTCGTTTTCTTTCTTACAGGTACATTCAGAGCACCTGTGCCACGACTGGTGAGGGTCTTTACGAGGGCCTGGATTGGCTGTCCAGCAACATTGCTAGCAAGGTAACTCATTTCCGTTTCAGCTCTGTTATTTCCAGAGATTATTCTGATACTAGGCTAGCATAAGTGTTTCCTGTTCAAAGTTGTATGTAGTGCATAACCTTTTCTTTGCTGTTATGCAATTGTAGGCTTGAGGCTTGGAACTCCGACTGGGAAACTTCGAGCTGGCTAGGAGCTATGCATGATATGTATCTCAATTCATACGTAGGACGAAGCACTGTTCCAATCTTGTAGGTCTTTTGGGCAAGCTCAATATTTTTTGTAATGAAACCTGACTTGAACGAGTGTTATCTTCTTATTATTTGTACCTACCCGTTTTCGTTTTGCAAAAGATTTACCGTATGATGTCATCTTATTTCTGTGGGCATGTTGTGATGAGCCTTTCCAATACTTTCAATATACTATTCCCTCAGATTTGTGATGTTTTAACATATTTCTTATTCGTCTTATTCAAAAATTTAGTACAGATATAAAAAGGATGAGTCACGTGAAAAGTAAAGTATGTCGTAAACAAAATAAACGATACTTTAATAATATTTTTAATATTTTTTAAAAGGATATGTTCAAACGTTACGAATAAAAAGTCAAAACATCTGATATTATAATATTTAAAAGAATTTAAAGTGTGATATATTTAAAAGAATTTTTTCTTGAGGTTTGAGCTCATGTTAAAATTACTTCAAAATCTGCAAGGCGCCGTTAACGGTGGCGCCATGTGGGTGAACCGGACAGCTTGGGCAGCGGGTCACGGCGCCAATGTCGTTGACGCCGTGTTAATGAGCAAGACGCCATCGCCATTGACGCCATGATCGGGACTTAGCTGCTCGAGCCGCCCCTCCCTGTGTGCACACATGGCACCAGTGTCGGTGGCATTGTGCTTTGGCCCCAAACAAGACACTGTCTCGTTGGTTGATGGTGCCGTGTTCGGACCACTGAGCCACCAGTGACGATGGCGTCGTGCTTTGGCCCCAAACACGGTACTATGTCTCGGTGGGTGTTGGCGTCTTGTGTGCATGCACGGCAACGGTGCCAACAACGACCGAATGCATATTTTTCATAGAGTTTTGGCGCAAGCAAAATTTAAGACAAAAACATCAATTACTATCTAACAGTTTCAGATCTGATATATGTCAATAATATTGAAGCAAAACCTCAAAAATTGGACATCATACATCACAATCAAAACACCATCCAAAATATGCATTAGAATCATCCATTTGATCATCCAACAAACTAAATAGTTCACAATTTGATAAATTAGTGTCTAAAGAAGCAAAATAGCATGGTAAATATCATACATATCCATCCTAGTCCTATATAACACATGGCATTTACTTCTTTTCTTTTCTTCGTACGGTGAAGAGCTTTAGAACCACATGAAGAGAAATTTCAATTAGCTTACTTCGTTTTTTGAGCATGAATCGGGCGGAGTTCATATTGAGTGGGTTGCGACGGTTGAGGTGCATCTTCCAGTTGAGAGGATGCTAACTCATCGAAGGCGTTGTAGTCCTTATTGGTGGTGACATCGTCAAAAGAGGCTTCTTCGTCCTCTCCATCGCTTGGAGAAGCAGCATGGGCCTTATCTTTGACATTTCTTGCGTAGGGCGAACTACCCACGTGTTGGCGTGCTTCATTTGTGATGGAAGGCCGGGCTGTGATAGGACGTGCCGATTGAGGAAGTGGAGGGGGGAGGTGATGCGGAACATATACGTCATCCCCCACGAATCTGCACCCATATGGTCAATCCTTTGAAACAAATTTCTATAGGATTGAAATCATACAAATTTTCTACATAGTTGAAATCATACAAAAACATTCTGCAAACTGCGAACCAGGTTTTTCATGCATTTTGGATGTAAATTAGGGAGCACTCTTTGATTCCTCTTTTAACTCCACCATCTTCTCTCGATTAATGTTGTTTGAGTAACATTCCTAAATTAAAACTATTGTGTTATGGGTGGAATGCTAGCACAATATGTGGAAATATAAAGATAATAAACAGACGGTAGCGCAATATGTGTAATTATAAATTTCTTTTTTGATTTTCGTGTGCCATCTCTGAAAAATGTGGGTTGACATCAATAATTTTATGCTCCATTGTTGTGAATGAATGTATACTGTGATCCTTGCAAAGTTAAATTAACCATAAGAAATATTCAAATATGATCTCACGGGCACATACCTTAGAGACCAACTCAATGAGCTGATTTGCACTGTTGAATGTTGTTTAACTGTTACTTCCTCTGTCCTTTTAAATATAAAAGATTCTTCCTATACAATTGTATAGGATAAATCACTTATATAAAGGATTTGCTCTGTTTGTGCATTCTATCTAACCATGTTATTAGTGTTGGGTATGTTCGCTTTTCACCGGACATTATTTATAACAATTATTGTAGATTACATATATAAAAACGTGCATACTTCACTGACCGTATTTTGCCACTATGTTTTGCTTATATCTCGTGGTGCTGACAATTCAATTTGGGCTTGTTCGCATGAATTTTAAATTCATAATAATAGGAAAAGTAAAGGAATTGGGACACATGTACATTTAAACCCTATATATGAGAATCTAAACCTCAGGATTTTTGGTATCGAGTGTATTCGGATGCATCAAAGGAAACGCACAGTATAGTTTACATGATGTCATACTGGATGGAAATTTTCCTTTACCTTGTGACTGTGATCTACAGTGAAAGGAAATAAACCTTTGCTTTTCCTACTATTGATCCCTACAAACCGAATGGTGGTGGTAGAAATTAATACTATAGGAATTGGATTCCTTTGTTTTTTTTCCACAAAAAGAACAAGCCCTTATAATTGGTTAATTAGCCAATTAAATTAAATAAATCAAATAAATTCTAAGGCTCATCATGCTAGGAGTTACATGTCATTCATGTGTGATTAAGCTCATCATGCTAAGAGTTACATGTCATTCATGTATGATTAAGCTCATCATGCTAGAAGTTACGTGTCATTCGTTCATGTGTGATTAAGCTCATCATGCTAGGAGTTATATGTCCTTTTTGACTGATTAAGCTCATCATGCAAGGAGTTACATGTTCTTCGTGGGTGATCAAGAGAAATGGGTGATCAAGAGAAAGTTAAAACCATTTGTGAGAGTTAATTTATAGATTAATTGTGAAATGGTAACAACTCTAATTTATGGGGAGTTGATGGTTATGTAGTGATGGATGGCTAATGGTGATTGATGAATGTCAAGTCCCTTCTCCTTCCATGAGTCACTTCATATTCTCTTCTATCTTTCCTATAAAAAGAGAATGATTCTCATCTCCCAATAGAAGAAAGAAAAAAAAAGATATACTTTTGGGTTGCGTTTCTTCGTCCCCGGTTCCAAGCACTTGCGCGCACCAGTTCTTGGAATGAGCAGGCCTCCGAAGCTTCTGTCCGCTTGCTAACCTGCACAGGTAGCGGGCAATCAAGTTTTGGGGGAGCGTCTCGGCGCGATTGCTCAAACTCTTCTTCGATTACTTGCTGCATCGAGTTATTTGTCATGACGGGAGACAACACCAACAATGTGAACGTCGACGGCGGCAACGGGAACGGGAACGGAAATGGCAACGGCAATGGCAACGGAGGCAATATCACAAACAATGCCTCCGGTTCTAGATCGTTCACTAGGTATATGAGCATTCTTGTTGTTGATTTGTTCATGTTTGTAATCATGATATATTCTGAATTTATATTAAATAAAAATGCATTTGAAATTCATACATATATATTTGTCATGTTCTATTTAATTTTCTGGATTAAAATATACCGAAATATGACCAAAATTCCAACAGATGTGACGTAGTTGTGCTTACCTCTCACTGTGCTAACAAAATAATTTATAGCTATGATGTAGATGTGCTTACCTCTTTGATCTTGTTGGACTGATTAATTTGGTGTTTGGTGCGTGCTCTTGATACCTCACTCAAAGAACATATAGACACCATCATCTCGGAACAAGGATTTTGCCTTCCACCAATTATGTTTCCTTTTTATAAAAGAAACTAATTTATAGTACAAGTGTAAATCAGTTTTCTTATTTCAGATAATAGTAAGGAATATATTCGATCTATTAGAATTACATTTGAAAAATATAAATATTCCTACAACATTAATTTAGCTCTTTACATGGAAAGGAGTTTCAAGTGTTCCGTATTATTTGACCATATCAGTATGTGCTGCTCCATTTCATAAACAAACATGCCATTTCACGTTTTCTCGGTATTGACAAAAACAACAAAATAGCTAATGCAATGTTGCAACACTTAGCCCCCAACATAATAAAGTAAAGTGGAATACCTTTTTCTTCTAACAGCTATTGTACTAATTGGAAATAAATTAGGTTATTTTGGTGCCAATGTGTCACCTAGAAAAAACTAAAGGTAAATAACTGAAACAATTTTAATATATGAATATAACCAATTCCCCTGACATGTAAACATGTATTTTTTTTCCTTGAATGCGCTTCCCTGATCGAGCATGTAAACATGTCATTTTGGACAGCGTCAAGTCAGACTTTCTAGTTTTTGAACAATTATACCATTGTAAATAGTTGGATTGAATTTATAAAAAAAAAAGCATACTACAAATATGGCTGTAGAGATCATTTTGATGCCAAAGCTCATTATTTCTATGAAAAAAATAGTATATTGGATGATTGGAATAGGAAATATAAAATACATTACACGCAATAACTATTGGTTATACTGGCATTTCCGATCGTCTTCTTTATGGAAAGGTGTATCCTTTTAATCAATTAATGGCCTGGTTCCAATATATCTTAGCTATATATTGGACAATAGCCAACATTGCATTCCTATACCTGATTACAAACTTTTCTGATCCCCAAGTGCTATCTGTTTCAAGAACTAACAATGCTTGGTTCTTGGTAGTTGAGTGATCATCTCAAAGGTATGGGTTTTATATATCTTTCATGTTAAGATGTTCCTTGCAGGTAAATAGATTTATTCTAGCTTTGGATTATATAGATTTGCAAAGTGCTTGTCTAACAATGAAAATAAAAAAATATTGGTGCATATGAAAATTCCTTTCTTCTGCCAACCTTTTTCTAATGTTTCTGGTTAATCCTACCGTTGGGACTACGTATGGTATTAATCGCTCCCAGTGTAGATTTTTTTTTACATAGAAACCATGTATTTAGAAAAAAAATAAAAAACAGAGTAACATGATTTAAGGAACTTTGTGCTTCATATGAACTTCTCAATTGTTGGATGCTAGGTATGGTAGCACGCTTGTTTAACTTTTAAATTATTAGAAGCATTGGAGTATCAAGGTGATGAGAATATGGAAAAACTGGGGTTCCCCAGCTCTTTTAGTTCATTTTCCAGATTCAGTAACCAAGGGCTCTCAAAGTACGGATGATAATCTATTGTCTAGGGACTAGAGATTCTGGGAGTAGCTAACATAAGCTCCCTCAAACCAGCCCTAAGACTAGATGGTGTGTGCCTGAATAATTCAAAGATGTCTAAAACAACCCTCCAAGAGTGATTTTGAATCAATATTTTTTTTATCACAAATGTGTTTTAGGAGTCATGTTTTGGTTACTGTTATGTGTAAATTATCTTGTGATAAGTGTTTGGCCTGCAGTGCACGCGTCGATAAAAAAATATACATCCTTTTATGGCATTGAAGTCCCCCAATGCTGGATCATTTCACACCTGAGGCCTTGGCTCTCGCAATAGAATGTTTCATTTTAGACAATAATTGATGTCTATTTGTTGGTTGGATATTTAAGTGCTGATTACTGGAGTTTTTATTTTTGGCAAGACCCCAACATTTTTCATGTTTATACAAACATATGGAGTACTTATGATTGACGATGAACAATGCATAAGCCATAACAGTTGGCATCTATGGCTATGATCGTTTTGCTTATGCTGATAAGCTATAGCCCTATGAATAAATTAACAAAATATAATGGGGCAATTGTGTTCTTATCCTCACATTCATATGCAATTGTGATTTTACCCCTCTTTTATTAGGGTTTGTGATATTGCCCTCGCTTTTTAAAATTGAATCTTTCGTCTCCCTTGTTTTTAGCTGGGTCTACACTAAGTGAGCTAATGAAAGGAAAGAAATGATTTTCAAAATAGCAAAAGACCATCCTAACCCTGAGACACCTAGTCTGTTCATCTTCATATATGCCAACCTGTCTTTCCTATTCGAGTTAGTTCAAGCGGCGGCAATGGTGGTCTGACCATAGTGGCAAGCTGTAACACCCCAGTCCAATGAAGCCTTGTAGTGTAGTGTAGTGTTGTATTGGCCCAAATGGCCCAGAAGTGGTGTGTACTAGTGGTTTAGTATCACCTTGGAAGTTTAGATGGGTAAGGGTCTGCTTATAAGCCTTCGTGCTCCAACTATAGTACAACTGGGTTAACCCTTTTACATGAAGCGAGGACGAAAGTATAAAAGTTGTAATATGCGAACGTGGGTCCGCTCAATGTGTAGAGCGGGCTAATGCGACTGTTGGAGGCAGGGTGTTACACAAGCAAACTTCGGATGGCGAGGTGCGCAGGGGAGAGGCGGCGCGAGGGGCGTTGGGAAAGGGCGCTGCAGCTCGGCAACGCTGCAACCGAGGAAGGGACAGCATGGCTTGACGGCGAGGCATGTATGCAATAAGAGGGCCGACTTAGGGCACAATATTTAGGGAATATTGCTGATAATTTACAAAAATCACATATACCATGGGTTTATTTTTGGACAGGTTTGGATGTAGGTGTGTCATGATAAATTGTCGTCTAAATCATGTTTAGGTACACTACACAAAAGAAAGTATGTAACATAGTTGTGGGTGTTACTGAGTTCTAATATCAATTTTCCAAAAATGATTCATATTGACAATATCATGCATTTTTAGTTAGTGGAAACAATACTATACAGACCGCTAATTTTCCAAGACAAAGTGTTGTTCCAATTACTAGGACATATCAGTTTTCTCCAAGGAAAATATCGAGGATTAGTCACCGTACAAAATGCAACAAATCCAGATGAACCACACATGAAACTATTTCAGACATCAAAATAATGCCTCAGATTTTTCATACATTTTCATTCTGTTTGTCTGCATAATTGTTCTTTTTCTCTCATCAAGAACGTTTCACTCAAATATATATATTCATATTCCTTGTTCCTCCAATTAATTAGCAAATAATAATTGAAACTCAAATCGTGTGCCCATGTAGGATCAATTAATCAAGCACACGTAGCCCGCAATGGCCGGCAATTCTTCGAGCAGGAAGAGGGCGTCTTCTTCTTCCTCCTCCAACCACCACCACCAGCATCAACCGAAGCGCCGGCGATGCACTCCCGGCGACGGCGGCGGCGGGGTCCCGCTCGCCGTGGCGCTGTGGGGGATGAGGGGACGCACGCTGGAACGCATGGTGACGCAGCTGGCGCGGCGGCCGTGGGGCGGCAACGGCGGCGGCGAGGCGCCGGCGTGGTGGCCGACGGCGAGGGAGCCGTGGTGGGGAACGGAGGTGGCGGCGCACATGGCGATGGCGGCGACGACGACNGGGAACGGAGGTGGCGGCGCACATGGCGATGGCGGCGACGACGACGCCGCCCGTGCCGTTCGCGGCCGCGCGCCGCCTCACCAAGGCCGAGAAGGTGGCCGTGCTCGTCGCCGCCGTCAAGCACGCCGCGCCGCCGGACTTCGCCTGCAGCCTCGCCGCCGCCGCCGCCCGCTCCCGGTTGACGCATGCCGAGTCCACCGTGTGGGAGAGCGCTCTCCGCCGCGAGCGCGAGCGCCACGTGGCGACGATGCCGCCGCCACGTGGCGGCGAGAAGAAGCCGGAGGACGTCCCGCTGGTGACGTTGCTCGACCGGCGCGATGACGACCACTCCGGCGATCTTTCCGGCGAGGCGGCGGCGGCGGCGGCGGCGGCGGCGGAAGAAGATGTTGACTGGTTTGACTGCGACGAGCTGTACCGCGGGATGGCCAAGCTGGAAATTCCCAGCTTCTTTGGCGGTTACTATATCTGAATCTGATGATGAGCAACTAATTAAGGATTTTTTTTGCTAGGTACAATTTTAGTTGTTGGATTTTTGTTGTAATTTTGTTTACTTTAAGGTTATGGAAAAGTAATTTGCGTATCTTGTCCGCACTTTTGTCCATTCATTTGTTATTTCCTTATGAGATTGCAAATCTGGAATGAACAAAGGAAGAAGATGAATTGGCAGCTATAACAAGCATTAAGAACTTGACCATCATTTAATATTATGGTTTGTTTTACCAGTTTGTGAGAATTCTACTATGTTGAGTTACCTAGTAGGTTAGGTATGATATTACAGGTGCGTTAACCTATTTGAAAATCAGATTGGATCGGCGCCAATTAGATTTCGGCCTTGTGCCTGTCCCCAAAGAGCTCCACTGTGATCCACCATAATCTACCAATTGGCCTCCTTCCATTAAGATTCTGTCTCGGCTCCGGCAACGGATGGGTCGCTATATATCTACAAACCCTAGGGCAATACCTCGATATCAGTCTCATGAATTTATTCACCGGCCAGAATATCCCCTTCCATTGCTTCCCCAAGAACTTAGAGTTTTTATATGATCCCTCCCATTATCCGTTCCCAAAAAGTTCAAGATTGTGTTTACGCCCAACCCAACGCCGAGTAACTTCACCGCGGCTGTCATCACCGGCGATGCCACCGTCACTTACACGAGTGACGGGAACAGCGGATGGATAGACGTCAATGTTGGATTGTATAAAGTAAATTGCCCGCCTTTTCCAAATCCTAACAGCTTAGGCTTTTGGGTACAACTGGTCGGTACATGCAACTTAATAGTAAGTGTCCGCGTCTCACTGACGGGGACGGCATCGCCGACGTGGTGTACCACGAGAAAGGAGACAATGGTGACAACCTGAAGGTGCAGGTGTACTGCCTCACGAGAGGTGGTGACGTGCATATCCTCCGCCTCCCCACCGACTGTAATTGCCGTCGGCAAAGGACAGTGTCCTTCGAGCCGCTATTCGACAAGTCAAGCATGGAGTTCTACCCCGCGTAGCATTCACGCAGCCATACAGCATGATCTGCAACTACGCCAATGCCAAGAGCTTGGTGGTCTGTGATGACGGCCATATATATCTACCAGATTTGGAGGAAAATCAGCATCGGCACCACTACCCTGACAGTGGAGAGTGAGTGCCATGTAGAGAGGAACCAAATATTTGTTCTTAAGTACTACCCTCGTCGTCGACCGTGCTGGGTCGCGGTGAAGGATCTCAGTGTGTACTCGTTCTTCATCGGGAAGAACAATGCGGTGGCACTATACGTGGAGGGTGACGGTGGCACGCTGTGGCTAAAAAGTAACTGTGTGTATTGGATCGACGACTCTATTGAACAGGCACAGGTTTTTGATACGAAGACTGGCAAATCACAGTGCTTTCCTAGTGCAAAAGACTACCTTGGTAGCTATGCCTATGCCATCTGTTGGTGCAACTTGGGTGATACGCGGAGCAACACTGGTGGTAGCATGGCAACATCATCTTATCAGCTAGCAAAAAGGGCTCGCTATGTATGAATCAGTAAAAATGGGAGTTTATGGCGTCTTTTATTTATTGTCTTTTGGATGGTAAGAATTATTCTGCAACAAATGAATTTTCAGTGATATGGAAACTAGTTTCAACTATGTTTCTTTTCTCCTTCCGGACAGTGTAGAATCTGAAAACTTAGGTCTTGTTGCTTGTATAAGTTGCACACAATATTTTTCATGTTGCAATCCGTCCTTTTTCAATGTTTACAAATGGGTGAATGATTTTTGCTGCCATTTTCTTGGGATTTATAGTTGATTTTCCTTAAATGTTGCATATATCGGTAATAAGGCAAACTCACCGGTGGCGGCAAACTCAGAGCCTCCACCTGCTGGTATGATTTGCGTGATACGCTGTGACAAATTCAGCTTATCAGTTTTAAATGTGGGGCTTGTCATTCATGAACCAGAGAAATTTTCACTTATTTAGTTAACTTTATAGTAGGAATGGTAGTTTCCGGCGTCTTTATTGTCTGTCAGATGGTAATGAATTAAGCTGGAACAAATGGATTTCAGTGATATGAAACTAGCTTCAACCATGATTTTTTTTATTCCGGAGAATGTAGAAACTGAACTTTTAGGTCTTGTTGCTTCTATCAAGTTGGTGTTCTTTTTTTTTTCTAAGTTGCTCAAAAGATTGTTAGTTGCTCAAAAGGGTTTGTGTCATGCTTTGAATTTTATGACAGAGGAAGAAGTTCTGGGTGTCTTCTCTTTACTGTAATTAAGATGGTAATAAAGCTTGCTAGGAAGTAAGTTTTTTGGAAAAATCCAAATACCCTCTTATACCCTCCTATAAGTCATTAGTGCTTCTACTTTCTCCCTACAACTTACTTTCGTACAAAAGACCCCCTACAAATTCAATTCTCTTCCAATTACCCACCTATAGAAAATTTTTCACAACAGTTTGACTTCATGTGGCACGTGGGATCCTACCATTGTGAGATTATGCTATCCACTTCAACAAGGATGCCTTTTACTCGTCAATCGGGCATCATACTGGTTATAGTTGTTCCAATTATCAATGTGACATGTTTGCCGTTTTTGCTGTCACCCTCAGCGTAAGGCAATAGGAACCAATATGTGGCAACCCTATTTTTTAATGTTGGACACCCACGTGCCATAAG
The DNA here is from genome assembly GCA_000325765.3 of Leersia perrieri. NCBI lineage: Eukaryota > Viridiplantae > Streptophyta > Magnoliopsida > Poales > Poaceae > Leersia > Leersia perrieri. The sequence continues at coordinate 5,501,404 of CM002485.1, forward strand.
GAGTTAAGAGCCAACGGTGATAAATCGTTGAAAATAAGCTCGAGGTGGAAAATTAGAAGATAAATTGACTTATAGGGAGTCATTTGTACGAAAATAAGTTATAGGGGGAAATTGAAAGGGCTGGTAAGTTATAGGGGATATTTGGATTTTCCCATAAGTTTTTAGTGTTATGTAACTTGAACCATGTTTTGTTTGTAAGTTTGTCTAATTGTTGATTCATAGCACGATGCGCATATGAAGTGTAATGACTCTGTGATGGATTAATTAATGTAGCTGATGATTGAACTTGATGACTAAAGTAGGTGAATAAACTGATTGAACTTGGAAGTTGCAATTTTTCTGATGGTGTAACTGGATTAGCAGTGACATTGCACTATAATTGGATGAAGTGGAATCGGTGGCAGCTGTGTTTGGCTGAGGAAATCAAGGAGATAAATTTATCTTCCATTCTTCAAGACATGAATCTATTTTACATGAAAGTGCAGAGTACCCATATTCAGGCAGTTGAGAACATAAGATGGAGTGCAGATTGATTTTCTGGAAAATTGGATATCCTATATAATGTGACCACGAGAAACTTCATGTATGAAATTATCAGGAGTTCAGATCTTGATAATTTTTACTAGTTACTTTATGAAAAATACCCCTAGCACCACAGACCCCCCCCCTCTCTCTCTCTAGTTTAGACTAAGCCTTAGCAGAAGAAATATGTTTATGGCTGTTACTTCAGGATTTTGAGTTGCAGCTGCAAGGAATTCCTTGGATGGCAGATGACAAACTTACATTTGTTGACAGTAAACATTCAGAGTTCAGGGAGTCATTCATGGTTTGGGAGGCTCTCCCCTGAGGTAATGCTGTTCTTTGGGCCTCTGCGGCGCGTTCTTGGGATTGGTGAACCAGGTCGTGTAGAGGAACTGCACCGTGGTGGTCGCAGACGAGCCGGAGCTTCTGCTTCTCCCTCATCCACCGCATCATGATTTCATCTGCCTCTTGCCTCTCAGCCCAACCCCCTGAACACAAAAAAGGCCAAAGAATTAATTTTCTTCACCACGAATTTATGTCATGACTCATGGGCATAATAATGAACACAACTCACAAAATATGCTCATGTACCCGTACCAACGACTATTTGTTTAGTTGTATGAAACAAAGAAAGAAAAAGCCAACAATGAATGAGCGACGACATTTATTTATTTTATAGAATCCAGGCATAATCCAAATACAGCACTATCTGTAACTGAATTGAATTGTATAAAAACTGATCTGTTAGCAAGTTATGCTCATTCTTACCATGTACGTTTATGTAATACGTTTATGTAAGAGTTTTGACTTTTTTCTTATAGCACTTGTCTTATTTTAAAAAAATATAAATATTATTTATTTTTCTCTGGCTTACATTATTATAAAAAAATACTTTAAACATAACTTATTATTTTTATATTTATAAAAAAAATAATACAAATGGTCTAATATTACAAGGAAAAAGATAAAACTCTTACATGGTAAAACGAATGGAGTAAGTTTGAATATAGAATCATCAATAAAATGATTTGGAGCGAAAACATCTCTAGAAATCATCCGCACCCACCACCATCTCGACCCATACAAATATTATTAACCAATTTTAACTCTGGTTGTGTTAAAAAAATTAATTCTGGTTCACATGTTGACCATGTTTGGATACCCTAAGTTAGAGATTAGAGTTAGTAGCTCCAATTAGAACCTCTTGGAAGTGCTATTTTTTTTGGGTTAGATGCAACTGATCCCAATTTAATCCGTCATGTTTGGATACTTTAGAGTTATTTGAGCCCCAAATAGCTCAAATTAACTCTAACCCAAGTATTCAAATAGGATGTTGTTACACCCAAACTAGGTTTTTCGCAACTGCAGAAAGGATGCAATTTAGCTATTTTTGAAAAAACTAACCAATAAAGCAACCCAAGAGAAAACGAAAGTTCCCACACAAATCCGGCAACCCACGCCCCCTTCCCTTCTTTCCCCCCGTTCGCCGTCAGCGATTTAATTACCAAAAAGTTTAATTAAAGCTAACCGAGAAATCGAAACCCATCCGCCGCAAGCACAGAAGAACAGAACAGAAGAGCAACCGAAATCTCCGCCCCACCCTTTCCCCTTCCCCCCTCTCGCCGCCGCCGCTCGCCGGAGGCGGAGGCGGAGGAACCGGCCGCCGGCCGGCCCGCATCGCCCGCCTGTCCGTGCCCGTCCACGAGATTTGCATGTCCGGGCTCGGCGGGGAGCCGGGATGCGCTCGTGCTCATGCTGCTGCTGCTGCTGCCCGGCGGCGCTAGGGATCGGGCCGCGGCTGCGCTCCTTCCTCCGCGACTACGACGCGCTCCAGTCCCTCGCCCTCGCGCTCATCTACCTCCAGGTGCGCGCGCATTCCTTCCCACCTCTCGGATCGGCGCCTCGCGAGATCGATCGATTTGTGTTGTTTGAATGGTGGGAAATATTCGGGGGTGGGGAGAGGGAGGCGAGAGTTTGAGTGCGGTCTGTCTAGGTGGTTTGGGTGGCTAGCTTGGAGGTAACTGATGCTCGTTAGTTAGGGCATCATTGCAGCGCGAAATTTGTCTCTGTGGTTCGGTGAATTGGGGGTGTTTGGTTCAATGATGTGTAGGTTCGATCTGATTGATTGATTGATTGCTGGGTGGAGTTTGAGCAGACTACAGTTAAATGTCTTCACTGCGAGGGCTGTGAATTTCCCTCAATCTGCCGTTTGATCTCTGTGATTTGTTGGTGCGGCGGCCTGCTTATCAGATTCGATCCCCCATTTGTTCTGGAAAAAGCGTCACCAAGTTGCCTGTTTGTCACTCTCCCTTACACAGTATTTTTAGTCCACGTTTTCGAATTTTTTTTCTTAATGCTTTCCAATGAGGAAGAATGGATATTATAGTTGTTACATTTCCACTCTTACTTTGTCTAATTAAAAGATATCAGGGTTGTTTTATAACTTCAGTATGTCATTCAATAGGGGCGTGTACGATTCATCATTTATTTAATCATTATTAGATTTGGTATTTTGCAAACCTTGTGAAACAGAGAATAGATACTCTCTTGGTCTGTAAACTAGTGCAAGATTTCTATGTTTAAGTAGATTCTGACGAATTGGTGGCTGTATTAGCAATTTGTTTTGCTTTATTACAACATAGGTTAAATTTAGCATTTGATCAATTTGTTTATCTGCTGTAGTGGCCTTGAAATGTAAAAGATAAGAATGAAAATAACTTACTGCTGGAATCTGGGACTTTTTTAATGTTCTTATCATAAATGTATCATACCCTGGTTTTCAACGTTTTCTCTGAATTGAGGGTAGTTGTGATCTTCTGGATGTTTACAGTGTTGGCAACTAGTTACTTTTGCCCGAATATGAATTAGTTTTGTAGATACTGCATTGAACCTCTCATTCTGATTGAAACCTGACATATTATCTAGGTCATCATGGTTTTAACATTCAACATGCTTATCTTCAGTGATAGCTTTACATTTGGTTCCTTCCACTACTATATTGCTTTGATGCTTGCAATGCTGAAATAAGGGTTTGCATATCAAATTGGATAACTTTAAACTGAAGTTTTCCTTCCCATAATTAATCCTTTGTATTTTCTCAGATTGGTTGTGCGCTGATTGGATCACTTGGAGCATTGTTTAATGGCGTTCTTGTGATCAACCTGGTAATTGGGCTCTTTGCTGTTGTGGCGATTGAGAGTAGCAGCCAGAGACTTGGCCGGACATATGCAATCCTTCTATTCTTCGCTATTGTCCTTGATGTTGCTTGGTTTATCCTCTTCTCACATGCTATATGGTATGTTCTCTGCAATGAACCAACCACTATATTTTTTAGTTCATAGGAAACCACCGAGTGAGATTATTTGTTACTCCCTCCATTTCATAATGTTAAAGGTTTTGACTTTTTTGCTTGTAATGTTTGATCTCGTCTTATTCAAAAAATTATGTAAGTCATATATTTTGTTTATTACTTGCTTTATTATCAAAAGTATTTTAAGCACAACTTATCATTTTTTATATTTGCACTTAATTTTTCAATAAGACTAATGGTCAAAGATTGCAAGCAAAAAAGTCAAAACCCTTACATTATGAAACGGAGGTAGTACTTGAGATGTTGGGGTTCTGCATTTAGATTATCCTGAAACCATGCACAAGCAAAAGGAGTAAAGTACAAATCTTGCTATTCACATTTTGATGCCATCCTTCGGAGCCCACTAAGTTCAGTGGTGCTAATATGATTCCCTCATTTCTGTCACTTCTTTGTGCTGGAAAATAGTTTTGGATTCTTTTTGAGGTTCAGGGGATGCTTTGAATGCTTCAAAATTGTTTAGACTCCATCATTCCTATTTGTGACAATAAGACTGGAGATATCACCAGTTGCCAGTGTATATTTGTATTGTTTTGTTATGAAATTAAGTGCCTTTTGGAAGCACTTTTGTGTTGTGAAACCTGTTTGGATTTTATGTAGTAGTTTTTGCAGCACTGCAAAACACGACAAATACCCATATGGGGCTCACCTTCTTCTAATATTCTATGCCTTGTGTTGATCAACTCACAACCTGAAAACATAAGTCTGTTGTTATGCCTGCTATTGGATGAACATGAAATTATTTGCTAGTACATTTCCCTTTTAAGATACATGGAGAATATTTTAACATTATATTTGAGAGTTTTAATCTATATTCTTTTCCTTCTGTCTGTACAGGAATATTACTCCTGAAGAGAAGTATGGTCAACTTTTCGTTTTCTCACTCAAACTAGCATTGTGGATGCAAATTATTGGGTTTTCAGTAAGGTTTTTGTCTTCCTTCATATGGATCCAGATGTATAAGCTAGGGGCTTCATCAAGCACCCCAACATATCATGAAGTAAATTATGATGGAAGAAATAGTTTCTTGAGTCCAAGATCAAATTCAGTTAGACGGAATTCCATAGCTGATGATATATTGGGTGGTTCTATTTATGACCCTGCCTACTATTCTTCTCTTTTTGAGGATGTCCGAAACAACACATGCAATCATCAGGTATTCCCTTCCTCTTTTCTCCTTAAATATTTTCTTGTCTTTATGTGTTTAAATATGCACTACCTTTGTTCTTTGTGTACTTTGCTATTTTATTTGTCAGTTTTCGAGTTACAACTTAGAATTATAATACCATGAAAATAATTTCTAACAAAATATTTAGTGATAAAATTTCCATAGCACATTTATATTTAGTTTTATAACACAAAATTAAATATTTTCAAAGTTTGTCAGTGCTTCAAGTATTTGTCCTTGTCTGTGTTATTGTTGGATCTGCAGGGTGAGAAACAAAGTGGCAGTAATGATAGTGGATCAACATCTGCGGGTCAATCTCCACGACTTAAAAGTTTTGCTAGTAGATCTTTTCTGGCCAATGATGTAAGTCATATCTGATTTATAATCATAATGTAGTTAGGGAATTTTTATGCTTTTACATATCTCATCATTTATGTCAAAAACCCTGGCCTTCTGTTGTCCTAAGGAAGAACACTGTCTCTATCTCATTTAAGTTGGGTTTATCCTGCAATGGATGAAGGTTCTACATGTCTCAAATACAATTGATCAGAGTACCCATTATGGTGGTATGAAACCACAATTATGGCCAATGATGACATGGGTCCCTGATGCCTCTATTGATTCGATATAGTTGATTTTGGATATCTGGTTGTAAATATTATGCGCAGAGAAACCACACTTTCCTGTTCTCCTTGCATAAATATGTGCTTATTAAAGTCTTATCAGAATGTGGGCCTATTTGGTCAGCCCAATTTCTGGTTGTCACTTCAGTAGTTCTTGCTGAATCATGTACTGATAAATGGGTAGGATCTCACTTTGAGCATATCCCATCTCATTTAATGTATGTGGTTGAAGGAACTACTTTCTACCTATCGGCATTAGTGTATGTAGTAGTACTTCATGAATGCTATCGTAAATTGTTAATGTATTTAGGCAAAGACTATCACAATCTTGTTAATTCTTGGCACATTTTTTTAAAACATTTTCCTTTTCACAGGTGGAAGCTGGACTAAGAAGACCCCTGAACTCTTAAATTGGAGTCAAGTTATATAGACGGAAATTATGTTGCCAACATAAGAACACCGGTAGCCTTCTGCAGGCCATCATTATAGTTGAATCATAGTCATTTGTACAGAGTTCATGTCACTGACTAGAGGGTTCCTTGCGAAGAAAGGACAATCAGCAAAATACTGCAGTAATGATCACAGTTGTTGCAGAGCATTCTTTAACTTCTGCAGGATTTTTGATGCCATTTTGAGCTTTATTTTTGGTCAGCCACTTGAGCTGGATGGTTTTTGGAAGAGGTGGTCGAACCTTGATGTTTCAGATTAGTCTACACATTTGAGATGTTCTGCGGCATCCTTTGTCTCAGATTGGTCTACACATTTGAGATGTTCTGCAGCAAAGGGTGGCCCATTTTTCAGTCCTGTGTATTTGCCTGTTATCCTCGGCTTCTATGAGAATGCAGCTGCAAGATTCTAGTCGGTCCTGCTACAATCTACTCCTATAGGCCAGTTTTAGCACTAGGCTGGCATCTTCTTTGCCATATGACGTTTGTCACTGGTCATAGCTTCATATTGTTATTTTAAACTCGTCTCTGAATCGGTAAAGGAGAAAAGCGAAATGTAAATTTCGTTTTTGTTCATGAGTAATTATTTTTCTGAAAATGTTCCATGAGTCCTAGATTTGTTGGTGGTTGAATTGAGTTAAATCAGTGCGATAGCTTTGGCTCGAGAGCAATGCATCCTTGTGATCGTCGTTGAAGCTCTTTGCTTCTCCCAGCCCAAGTCAATATCCTTTTGCTCATCTTGTCGAGGCTACCAACAAAAAGGAATATTTTGATAGTTGTAGAACTTCTCAAGCTTGCTCCAGATTTGAAGG
>CM002485.1:5508441-5531845 GCA_000325765.3 Leersia perrieri
TATATATAACCCTTAATACCTGCAAATTATGGACTTAACACTCCTCATCTATCAGCTTTGTTGATTTAGAAAATATCCCTCAACTATCGACATGGATATTTTACACTCTTGAACTATAAAATGGGAGAAAACATCCTTAAGGACAATATAACCTGGTTTAATATTAATTTTAATGATTTTACGAAAAAAATATTTGTACTTAAATTGCTGCATTTACATACTCACCAAGCATCATATACATAAAAAAACAAACCATTTGGTGGATATCAAAATTCTGAAATTTAGCATTAAATTAGGTGGTATAAATTGTTCTTAAGGCGTTGATTGATATATAGCTGAGGGGTGTAAATATTCATAGATATCACTCTTTTTTAAAGAAACAATTAATATTACTTGAGGGTGTAATATATAGACTGATTCAATCGACATATTATTCTAAATATTTTTATGGCTCGACTATCACTAATTATTGCTTGGGAACCAAGATAATGACATGGCAATCAGCGAGATAGTTCTGCTCGAAGCAAGCTTAGCACATTGAGAATGGAACCCACGCCGTCTTTGTTGTCGGTAGTTCACAAATGAATACGCCATGAACCGCGCAGTTTCAATTTATAAAAGAACCATAAAGCAAAAGGTTGCAACCAACAACAACACACATTAATTATTTTGATAATCATCGTCAGCTCGACACTGGGTCAGACTGGATTAAATTCCATATCTCAAAAGTTCAGCTCAACATCGTTTTGTCTTCAGTGACATATGGCAAAGGGCGGTGAACCGTTTCTTTTTTCTTTTTTTTTCATTTTTTTTTTGCCTCATCTTACTTCAAGTCGGCTGGCGTTACGTACGATTTGAGGTCGATCCATACTGAACTTAACGTTCGCTGTGGTCGACATGTCATGGACGGTTAACCGACGGGTCAATTGATCAACATGACGATGGGCTTTCGTGGTCCATGAGCCATGTGCAATGGACGCTTGCATATATAGATGCTTGTTTTCTTTCAACGTGGCACTATGCGAATTAATGGCATTTGCGAAAAAAACGGACAAAGCTCCTATGTTTTGCGATCCCAGCAATTCAATTTGAGGCTAATACTTGTTTAAGTAACTAAGTGAAGTCTTCTATTGGAGATTGGAACTGCTAAAATTTCGTTTTCTCTTAAGGGCACGATCATTCCGCCTTTTCTAATAAATAGTTGACACATGAATGAAACAATAAAAAATCTATACCTAATATAAAAATTAGAGATATTTCTTTTTTTAAAAAAAATTAGAGGTGTTTCTGTCCTCTTGTACGATTTTCTGGGCGATTTTTAGTTTTTAGTCCGATTCTGTTTGACGGGAAGAGGTGATGAAGCATGTGCATGTAGGAAAGAAATCGAATGGGCCGTCTGGCTGGGCAAGCGCACCCCATTGTGGGCCTGACTAAAGTCAGTCCACTCGGCCCACAAAAATTGAAGATGCCTCCACGCTTTTTTTTTTCCGTCCGTTTGTCGCGGGATGAGAAGTTAGTTCCGCTCATCAACTCGTGATAGTGGTAAGGCTGATGCAGCGTATCCTCGTGCCGTGGCGGAGCTTGACATCCAGTGTTGGGAGGCCAACTAAGAAAAAAATATGTTTAATATAGTTAATTTTTTAGAATGAAGTTACATGTACGAGAAAAAATGAGGCCATTCGGATAAACTATAATCATATAAAAGGAGAGACATACGGAAACTAAGAAAAAAAAAACAAACCGTGTTGCTATCTATCATCAAAATAATTGTATGTAATGAAGGGAAAAGAAATGGATCGAACTCAAGACCTAGGGACTTCAACAGCAACCACTATACTAGACAATTTATTATGATCATTGATATATAGTAATGTATTTTTTCCAAATGCTGTGGAGGCCACCATCCAGGCTGTTGGCCTCCACTAAGCTCCGCCCTTTCCTCGTGCGTTTTGACTTCACTCGACTATATGTTTCTGGGTTGTCGTCGCCTTGGTCACTATTAGCTGGTACCTCCAGTGTGTATGTAAAATCGTTTTTGTCTCTCTTTTGGTGTTTATACGTGTGTATGCATGTTATGGTTTCTTCTGAAATTGAGTAGTATAGAACCGATCTGTTGCACGCGTTTTGATCAGGTTAATATAGAAAGGGCTTAAGCATCTGCAAAGGTACTGGTCCAAGATATACATGGTCATGGAAATAAAAACATGGGGTGCTCCGTAATTATAATTTTCAATATTCCTGCAATATATGTGGCCATTTTGATTGCTGTAAAATTGCAAATATAAAAGTACTGCATATGAATTGAACATTAATGTACCAATTTAGTGAATAAATTAAAGCTGTGCAATGCACGGGCAATTTGCTAGTAATTTATAAATAAAACTTTTACATATGAATTGTTTACGATTTGTGATTGAAGGTTGAAAAAAAGTACGATCCCTCAAAATCAACTTCAAAATTAAGCAAGGTTCTAAATAGCGTATTACGGGATCGTTGTGGATCGGGATTTGTGTTGTGGATTGCGGATTGTGGACGCAATTGCGGACGCAACGTTCCAATAATTCAATAAAAAACACCACTAAAAATACTATTGGTTTAAGTGAGGTGAGTTTATTTTTTAAAATTATATATTGTAGGTTAGTGCTTAATTTACTTAAAACTTATCATTTAGACAATATTTTAGTCATAGTGTCAAGTTCTAAAAAAATAAAAAAAATCATTTAATTATTATGTACCAAATTGCGCCCGCAATTTTGCACACTGCGGACGCAATGTTCCCTCTGCAATTTTTACAGCGCAACGTCGTTGCGGTAGCGGAGACCCCTACTACCGCAATTGCGGCCGTAACAAACGCAATTTAGAACCATGGAATTAAGATTAAAAATTTAATTTTTGGATAGGAAAAATAAGTAATTGCAAAACGATGAGAGTCTAAGCATTTATCTAAACATCTGTACCATTGGTCATGGCCTAAAGCACGTCCCAAACACGTCAGCACGTCCCAATTGCACGTTTGAAAGCAAGGTGGCGAGTGGCGACTGTCCGTGCCATGGAAATTACTTTCCACAAAATTTTCTTTTTCTCATGTCATGTCTCCTCAAATAAAATCTGAAACTTTATAAATTTTCAAAAGACAAGATAGGTCATCAGCACCAAAACACATAGACAGAACAACACATATATTCATTGTTAAGAAAAACACTGGAACTTCAATTAGACTTTGAAATTCTTATCTGAAAAATGAAAATTGGATACTACTTCGTCATAAGCTCAAACTCCGAACTAAACACGGCATGAATCTTAAAGCAAGGTTGGGCAAAGTTGTCACATCATCCGTAATTCTCTCCTTTTGTCTTTCTTTCTAAAGCCTCCTTTTTTCTAAAAAAAAATCACAAAAGAAAAATACTACTTCTTAAAGGTTTTATTTTAGCATCTTCATCTTTTGTATAGATTTATTAACATCATACAAATCTATGATTTAAAACCAAAAACATACTATGATTTAAAACAAATGAAGTAGTAATCCCTCAGTTCTATAATACTGGTCTTTTTGACAAAAAACAAAATCAAACTTTTAAACCTTTGACTAGAAATAATTTTATACATATTTTGTTTAGAAACCTGAAAACCATACATATATAAATAATATATTTATTAATATATTTATATATATTAATATAGAAAAACATGGCCAAATGTAGTTTTTAGACCTGTCCTCGTTCGAAACGTCTTATCAAACCGGAGGGAGTACTACAGTAACAGAAATGAATCATCATGAATTCATGATGGGCCATCCGTCGTTACACAGTGTAGTGACATGTGTAGAACTAAAGCCAACAGCCCATCTTGAGTCTTAACGCAGGCCCAACAAGATCCGCCCGGCCCATTATCATCAAACGTAACACATCCACACCGTCCAGTCCAGCTCCCACCCCATCGGACGGCTGCGATCCATTCCGCCACGCGCTTGCCCTACTATAAAACCGAGCACCACGCCCCCTCACGCGCGCAGCAGCGGAGGCGGAGACGGCGGCGCTAGGGTTTGCTCCCCAGGTGAGACGAGATTTCCAGCTTCTACCTTCTCCTCATCTCACCATGGATTTCCACCTCGATGTACTCGTTGATGCTCATCTACGCACGCTTGTCTCCGTTTTGCTTCGCGCTTGGTAGATTTCGCGAGCTTTCGGTATGGCGGCGGGCGGCTTAGGTTGTATCTGTTTGGTTGGATCGATGTGTTGATTTAGGATACGTTGCTCAGATGCGGCTTTGCTGTTTTTGGTTATTGAGTAGGGCTTGTGTGTGTGTGTGTGTTTTTTTTTTTTTTTTTTTTTGCAGCTGGATTGGTGGTGGGGTGCTTCTGCCCCTGTCAATGCCTGATTTGGCATTGAAATGCTGCAAATTCTTGCAAATGTTGGGTTGTTTCACCAATATTTTTGTTCTATTAGGATGCGGATGAGTTGTAGCTTTGCTCGGATTAGTATGTGTATGATTTGAATGGCCACCTGGCTGAATTGTTTTCGTTTATGGGTCATTTGATATGCTTGTTCCCGGCCTCATGGTTGACAGATGTAAAATTCGGTTGTTTAGCTTGATTTGAGCTCTGATACCTTAATGCTGGAATGGTAGGGATCTCGTGGTTGAACATAAGAATGTTTATCATTTTTGCTCTAACGATTCCTGATATTGTAATTTGAAGGTAAGGTAAAGAGGCGTTGAAGGTTTGGTGAGTCGGCGAAGATGGTTCTCAAGTATGTATCAATTTCATTATACTCTGCCCTCATGTTATGGCTTTCATATTTAGATCGATAGGAAATTTCTTACATAATATGAAATTCTGGTACACAGGACAGAGCTGTGCCGTTTCAGCGGCCAAAAGATTTACCCAGGGAAGGGTATCAGATTCATCCGTGCAGACTCCCAGGTGATAACTTTAGCAAGATGTGTACTCATTTGTATGTAGGATAAGGGCTAAACAATCTCTAATCAATTTCTTTTATAAACTATATCAGGTGTTCCTGTTTGCAAACTCGAAGTGCAAGCGCTACTTCCACAACCGTCTGAAGCCAGCCAAGCTTACATGGACAGCCATGTACAGAAAGCAGCACAAGAAGGTACGACGCAACCATTTTCCATTGTCAATTTTCCTCTTTGGTTTATTGTAGTAATGACCTTTTTTTGGTTTTCCACATCTGTACATGTGCTAAGATTTTTACAAGGTTGCTTGGAAGGCTGATCTGCAACTTGTTATTTATTTTAGGCATTTATTAAATTTGTTTGTACCATGCTGAATTGTGCTGTAAAAACCAACCAATTGTTGAGTTATATGTCAAGCTGGTCCTATATTTAAATTTGCAATGTATGCATTTTCCCTTAAATATTTATCTTTGTAATCCAATGATATGCAGGATATTCATGCCGAGGCAGTGAAGAAGAGGCGCCGCACCACCAAGAAGCCATACTCACGGTCTATTGTTGGTGCCACCCTTGAAGTCATCCAGAAGAAGAGAGCTGAGAAGCCAGAGGTTCGTGATGCAGCAAGAGAAGCTGCTCTTCGGTATGCTTCTTCTTCATAATAGCCTTTATGTATGGTTGTTATGGCTTATTCTGTATATCGATCTGCAAAGCCTGTATAACTCGTGGTAGCTAGTCCTTATAATCTATGAAATGATTATTGTGCAAAGATTCTTGAAAATCCATGTAGCTTGTCTCTAGATATTATGGACTTAGAATGTTTGACAAAAGTGTTAATTGTTGTGGCTATTTGTGCTACCTTTTTCCTATTTTACATGATTATACCATCAAGTTTACTTATGAATATTATTAACATAACAGTGAGATCAAGGAGCGCATCAAGAAGACAAAGGATGAGAAGAAGGCCAAGAAGGCAGAGGTGGCAAAATCTCAGAAGACTTCTGGGAAAGGCAATGTTCCCAAGCCTGGGAAAGGTGCTAAGCTCGGTGGTGGTGGTGGGAAGCGGTAGATGCTCCCATTACCATAGCCCGATTTGATTGAACCAGTATCTAGATCAGAAATCTAATGTTATGCATCTTGTACTCCTTTTTGGAGAATTTTTTTGCAATGTCAATTGTCCTGAGTACAATACAAGTGGAATACTTTATCTGAAGCTTTTTTTGATCCTTTTATCGTGGTCTATCTAAAAAGGTTACTTCTGAGATGTGTAGAATGTGTATTATGTCAAATTTTTAGGCTTTCTGATGTGATGATCTTGATTTGTTGACCACAGCCGCGTGAAGAAGATGAATTCACATTTGATCGCCCTAGTAATATAGAAGCACTCATTTTGAGATAAAACAGCTTTTATATGCCATTGTGTGATTTTCGAGGGAAAAAACAGCCTAGAGTTAATGTGTTTTTCTTCCTTAAGGGTGATTATGGTCTCAAACATCGGTTCTGCAATATTTTTATGTTTTCTTCCTCAACGTATTTCAGATAGCTGCAAAATCTTTCCGTTTTGGTCAATTGTTTCTCAACCTGGTCATTAAAGCCATATTAGTCTGCTATGTCTATGATACATTGATCCTAAAAAGAACATAAATACATTAATCATAGAAAACAGTAAGAACAGCAATTTTCATATATAAAATTTTTCTGTAGAAAAATAGAACAAGCGAAACAATGTATTGTAGAAAAATTCGGTTTTGTACATAAACTCCAAACGTATGCTTACATGACACATTTTTTTTCTAGAGTCTCGTGCTAATGTACAGAAAAAAACATGCGAAGTTTTCATCGGTTGACTGTTTGATCACTAAATTAACTTGAATAATTGAATTGTTTGAAAAATAAACTAAGCAATGTTGTTTTCTTCCCCATTCCAAATCTACCGATCTCATTCAAATTCAACAGACAGAATAAACTGTGGTTCACTCTAGCACACTAGCAACTTAGCAAGAAGCAGAGAGCAGACCGATCGACAGAAGGATGGCTAAAGCGCATCTCTTGTCATCCGAGGCCTGCCATCGCTACCTCTCTTCGTCCGCGTTGCTTCGTTGCAGTGGACTTCTTCGTGGAGGAGGAAAGAAAGATCAATAGGAAGGTATAATATACTTAAATATTTCTTTTTTGAAAAACTAATCGGTGGGTAAGATAGAAGTAAAACCCTATGAAGAAGCTACATGCTGGGCTGCTGGGTTTGCCATCTACCGGTGGTGGATCCACCCTATCAGCAGGGTAGGTCGGCCGACCTAGTTACAACCTGCGTTGTCTTAAATCTCTAAAAACCACCAGATATTTTTCTAAGACTATTAGCTTAATTTAAGTAGAAAATATGATCATTTTTCATTATAAGAGTAAGAAAAATCGTGGAGTTAGATATCGAGGCTATATTATTTCGATTTTGTCGCTCGATGCTTGAATTATTGATGAACACGATGCTTGACGGTGTATTTCCGACCCGGCTATATTTTAATTCTGGATCCGCCACTGCATCTACAGCCCCCGAGTCTCTTTCTCCCGCCTTCGTCTCTCTTCCATCCTTTCTTTTCTTTTTGTTGTTTCTAATAAGGAAACGAGCAGCCATGTAGATTGTGGTTCACGGCCGAGAGCCAAGATGGTGGGAATCTTCTGACGTGGTGTACCAACGTGACGAGTCAGCATGACCGACTCTGAAGGCGCTTTAGAAGGTTTCCAGTGCTTAACTTGTTATGGATAAGCTAGCGCAAGGCTTGATGTTCCAATCGTTGCACTAGAAGGTTCAAACGGCGCCTGCATACCTGGTACTGCAACAAGCAGCTGCAGCCACCCTTCCCAGATGCCTCCGAATCTCAGCCACAAAGTGTCTAAATATTTTAGATAATGGAAGAACATATAAATTAACCGGCCTAATGGCTTAGGACTATATGAAACCTTTCTTATGTCAGTCTTTTAGTGTCTACCTGATTTAATACTAGTTGATATGATCTGATCATCTGAATGCTTCTTTTGTACATTTTTGCCTTCTTAACATTGTTTTATGGACAATAGGTCACGATTCATGTAATTTGGAAACAAGCTGGAGTGACAGGCTAGTTATGCTGCTGCGGCTGCATCCTTTAAGTCCTTTTTATGTGACCACTATGATGGCGTAGTGGCATTAATTCAGTATTATACTGCTGTAGTTCTTGGACCTGTACTTGTTTTTACATGCATTTGACATATATATTCGCCTACCTAATTAAGCAACACTCCATACTTGTAGTCTCTTTTTTGGATGGAGAATTTCTCTCTACATTTTAATCCAATTGAGACAACACATCTTCGCATCCTAGTGTTAATAATATAAGTACCTTTGGTGATTCTCTAGTTTCGAAGTACCATCGTTGCGTAAACCTGCACCGGTTGTTGCGGCATCTATGCCGCCCGTGTGTGCAGGGTTCACGTTTGATATGTTTTCGCGAGCTTTCATTATGGCTGTGGCTAGTTATGCTATCAAATCATCTGGTTATCATCTGGTTCGTTAATATTATATTTATCTCTGCTCATGATAGTGTACTGTGGTATTTAGTAGTACTGCACTGCTAGCTGTAGTAACTAGGACTTGCACTAGCCGGTCATCTACTGCTTTTACATCGTTTCGCTGCTACTTATCTTCCGCAGCCAAAATTTTAATTTTACACCTTAATTTTACAGGGAATTTTGAGTTTTTTCATCGCAATCCTTTTTTAGTCTTGGAATTCAAATCGTGAATAATAAGATAAAAATTTTATCCATGAATTATTTTTTATTACTTCATTCATATGTCAACCACTTATTGAAAAAAGCGAAACGATCATGGCCTTATGTGCTTGACCGAGTTAAGAAATACTACTATAAATTTACAACAAAAGATGAAATATCTCATAACACACTCTCAAACAAGAAACAATAAAAACCTTAACTCCCTAACGTGGAAGATTCAACCCCATGCAAGACAAAATCCAGTCATGTAATAGGAGGAAAAATAAGAATTTTTTTGAGAAATAATATTTTTTTATGGAAAATTGCAAAAATAGAAGGCCATGGGGAAAATTGCAGAAATAGATGCCTACCGCCAAACCCCGTGGCCCTACCGCCACGGGGTTTGGTGGTAGGTGCAGAGATATCTACCCTTCTCAGTCTGTAACTAGATCCCAAAAAATTTGTATAAAAAATGTCACATCAATATTTATACACATATATGACATAGTAAACATAGACTAATAACAAAACAAATTACATATTCTGACTGTACACCGCGAGACGAATCTTTTAAACCTAATTACATCATGATTAGCCATAAGTGCTACAGTAATCAACATGTGCTAATCATGACGTAATTAGGCCTAAAAGATTCGTCTCGCGGTGTACAGTCGGAATATGTAATTTATTTTGTTTTTAGCCTACGTTTAATACGTCATATATGTGTCCAAATATTAATGTGACATTTTTGACCTAAAATTTTTTAAGAATCTAAACGTGGGGCAGATGCCTTCGCACCTACCGCCAAACCCCATGGCGATAGGGCGCCTACCCCCAAACCCCGTGAAGGTAGGCGCCCTACCTCCAAACCCCATGGCGGTAGGTATCCTACCGCCGTACCTAACGCCACGGGGTTTGGTGGTACGCGCCCTACCGCCACGACCCGTGACGGTAGCCTTCTATTTCTGCGATATTCTCTCATCAACTTCTATTTTTGCAATTTTCCATAAAAATAATATTATTTTAAAAAAATTCGGAAAAATGAACCCATGCCACACATGAAATCCTCTCCAAAGGAAAATGTAAACAGATAACTAAATGCAAGAGTTGATAATCAAAGACTGCCTTTTTCCAAAACTCGGCCATCTCATTCCATTAACAAATACATTTAGTTTTTTGGTTTGACAATTTTTAAGTGAGCAACCTGTACACGGAATCAGGCTTGCAAAACTACACGGAAGCGGCTTTTTTCAATGCATGTTCACGTGCATCCATGTACGGTGCATCGGTGCTATATTAGTAGGCAGATACACGTGGTGTATCTCAGCCCCATTAACCTCAGTCACCATCATATATGGTATGCACGGGGGGTGGGGTGGGGAGTATTGGTGCAACCCTCTTATTGAGTGGAAACATGCAACCCTCAGAGGTTGTATGGGTCCAGGACTTTTTTTAAGTTCGTATCATATCGGATGTTTGTACGTCAATTAGAAGAATTAAATATAGATTGATAATAAAACTAATTCCATAAATAAAGGCTAATTCGCGAGATGATTTTTTTAAGCCTAATTAATCCAGGATTAGCAAATGTTTACTGTAGCATCACATTCGCTAATCATAGACTAATTAGGATCAATAGATTCGTCTCGCGAAATAGTCCAAAGTATGGGGTGGGTTTTATTAATAGTCTATAATTAATACTTCTAATTAGTGTCTAAACATCCGATGTGACAGGAACTTCAAAAAAAAGTTGGATGATCCAAACAGCCTCTCAATCTTCATCCTTGATCTAAAATGTGTGTTCAAGATCTCACCCCTTCTCACCCCCCGTATGTTTTGCAAGAACACACCTGCCTGCCATGCTACTTCTGTACTCTAATCGCTGTACTATTCTTCTCCTCTCCTCGTATCTTTACTATACGAATTCTGGTCCAATCTAGCCATCCTAACAACTCCACGTGGCATAACACAATTGCAGGATTGCTCCCCCTCATGCTCCCATTTACACACATCTCCATTGATCTGGCGTGACTATACCAGTGAATGACCATTCTAAAAAAAACTATACCAGTGAATGCATGCACCATGACTATGTGAGGCCTAGCTGGCCGTATGGGCTCTGGGCCTCGGCGCTGGTCTGTGTTGGTCCATAGTAGTGCATATACTGCAGCTGTAAATGGTTCTACGGATGTACGCAGTTGATGGTAAATATTTCTCCACACAAAGAAAGTATGGCAGACTGCATACATGCACATGGCAAAACAAAAATTGCCTAAAAAAAATTAAAACGATGTACCCAAACCAAAGTTGTTAGAATCCTACATATTATTGAAAATAAATAAACTTTGTGTTTACAAAAAATAAAATGAAGTAGTAAAAATAAAAGTATAAAATGTGACAATATTTTTTCTGATAATTCTATAAATTAAGCCCTCTTTCAACAAATATATGGCATTTCTTAGCCAATTTTTGACCTAACCAACACAAAAAGAAATCAGAGTGAGCATAAATCTATAGAAGTTGGTGAGAAATATTCTAAGAAGTACTAATATGTAACATGTGATATAAAAATATAAGATAATTAGTTGCAAGTATGAATACAATAAAATTACCATTTTCTAATTCTATAAATTACCATTTAGCTATGCATATTCTACAATGTCTTGAAAAATATATAAAACTAAGAATATGATAAATTATCCTTATAACTGTATAATGTTTAACCAAATATTATAGTTATTGAACAAATAGATAATAAATCATACATTCCATACACATACACCGCACATAAATAAACTTACTAATGAGCATTAATAAGCACGCCTATTGGCGCGCGCTGATTTTCTAGTATATACCTGATCCTCACTTTGAAACCTACTCCGGCCTCGGTGAAGAAATCCCAAAAAATACAGCAAAAAAGAAAAAATCCTTGGCATCTCTCTGCAATCATCGGTTCCACACTTTCATTGGATCTGGGCATTCCATATTTGCCATAGATTTGGGTGTGTAGGAAAAGAAAAAAGAAAAAGGAAATCCGGCAACATATAGGAGCAGATCCAAAGCTGCCGGCAAGGGGAAAAGGGAAAAAAAATGAAAATCCGAAGCTGCCAGCAAGAGCGGCGAGAATCGATCCGGTGGCCGCCTCCAAGCTCCACCACCACCAGATCGGTTGTCCCAAACCCCCACCACCACCGGACCAGATTCCCGCGAGCCTGCTATGGTGCTGCCGGGGATATTTGTAGGTGAAGAGATGTGTTCGCCCTACAGATCCACGGCGAACGAAAACCAATGCACACCTCCGCTGACGCGGCTAAGCCGCCTCGTGCGTCGGCGCTCTCCCTCATCGCTGGTCGCCTAGGGAGAGTGGGAGTACCAGTCCCCAGGAACTAAGGAAGAGGATGGGGGATTGGGGGAAAGGGATTGGCTGGCAGGGACGAATATGCAAAATGTCTATTGGAGGCGGGCGGTTTTTTGCAAAATGCGGGGTAGAAAAACAGATTCAATCTGGTACACTCATGTTCGATCCAACGGCAGAGAAGATGGGTTGCATGTTTCCACTCAATTAGGGGGTTCCACCTGAAACTTTCCTGCACAAGGGTGGGTACTGGGGCCTAAAGGTGTGAGATGTGGGTTGTGGGCCCACCAGACAACAAATGTCGTCCATATGCCTCAGTGTCTTCTTTTTCCCTCCAAACCAAGACCTCAAATTTGCTGAAACACCACAAAATAATTGCTGAAACATTAAAAGAGCACAACGTGCAAGTTGCAACATTTGCTAACTTATTAGCGAAACATCATAAAATCTTTATTGAAACATCCAAATAATACCACATTAATTTAACATTTTCCATTGCAACAAAAAACTAAAAATATGCGACGAAAACAAATTCCAATTGAAGCATTTGCTTCTCACACATAAAACATCAGACTATAATGGTTCAAACATTTATAAAGAGTTAATGAAACATCTAATATACTCTTAGCAAAACATGCATGCAAGGGATAGAGAGCCGGCTTGGCCAGGCAATGGACCCATCCGGCGTTGTCGGTGATATGGGCCCGGGGGTACCACGTGGCAGTAATATAAAGTGCTTGGGCCTACCAAAGCAAAGTAACAAAAATATTAGACCCGGGGGGAGTGGCTCGGGTGAACCCCGAGGCCCCCTCCGGGAGGAAGCAGACCACCCCGGGGAGCACCCGGGGGGTCTGTAGATCACCCGCACCAGTTCGCCCCTTGATCCCCGCGCGCGTGGCCCGCAGTCAGCAAGCGCACGCCTGCGCGATTCACGGAGCGGGCCCGCCATCCACGCGCCGTTCCAATTTCCTTAGGAGGTCCGCACCGTCGTTGGTGGCGTTTGGCCTCCCAAGACGATGGAAACGGACGAAGCACGTGGCGGTAACTGCGGCCCGTCATCTTCCCACCAACAAGGGGGCCCGGGCCCCATCAGCCAAGTGTCGTGGCGTTAACCCCGCCCTGCCCGGAGACAGTTTCCGGTCAACGCCGGGGGCTACTGTCGGTGATATGGGCCCAGGGGTACCACGTGGCAGTAATATAAAGCGCTTGGGCCCACCAAAGCAAAGTAACAAAAATATTAGACCCGGGGGGAGTGGCCCGGGTGAACCCCGGGGCCCTCTCCGGGAGGAAGCAGACCACCCCGGGGAGCACCCGGGGGGTCTGTAGATGACCCGCACTAGTTTGCCCCTTAGAAAACTCGGGGAAGGGAGCGGCGCTACGCTCCCAACGGCCGCATTCATGAGGGCTGGCACGGCCTCACCGCATTAATGGCGATGTGAAACGGCACTGCCAGCCCCCATCATCATTTCTTTTCCTCTGACCGAGGGGAGGAGGCGTGGGCGGCCGCGGCAGTCGTGGGTGACCGTGCGGTCGCCTGCGACAGGACGCCCCCTCTGCCCCGTCTCCTCGCATTTAATGCGATAGAGAGTAGCGTGGAGGAGGAGGGCGAGGTTTTCTTCAACCCTTACAATTAACCCGCCCTACGCCCTACCAGCTCCGGCAGGGGAAACAAGCGACAAGACCCCACGACGCCTGCATCGCCTGTCCTATCAAATCCACTCCTGATCCTGGATTACACGGCGGATAAGGGAAGTGCGTGCTGGCGTGCCTGCGATGTCGGCATAGAGTAATCTGCTCTTGACGTCCAAGGAAAGGGAGAGGGAGAGGAAAAGCCATTGTGGTGTTCCTTTGAATATAAAAGGAGACCCAGGCTCACAGTAGAAGAGGGCGATACTTAGAGGAAAAAATACCTACGCTTGTAAGCAAGAACTTTTCTCCCACAATAGTATACACACAACAAGAGTAGGGTATTACGCATCCTGCGGCCCAAACCTGTATAAAACCTTTGTCTTGATTTCCGCTCAAGGTGGGTTTTTTTTTTCTCAATCCTCACACAATCACAGTGCTTGGATCCACCCGTACCCCTGGGCCGAACTGAAAAAGGGGTTCCACGAATCCCCGGTGGAGGAGTTTATGCTCCGACAGGCGTGGATTTGAGAAGGCGGTGGAGACGCAATGCCCGACCAATGACAAGAAGGCTCGTGCAGAAGGAAAACCTAGGGCAGGTTGTGGTGGCGCATATAAGATGCCCCCGCAGTCCCCATGCCCCAGCCGTAGCGGTGACGATGCTGATGGCGCCACCGCCGCTCCTGTTGCGCACCACCGCTGACATCATCCCGATGGAGAAGTTCAAGGGAGAGAGAACAGCTTGAAACCTTTGGCCTTTGCCTCCATGAAGAAAGAAGAGAGAGGAAAATAAAAACGCCAAAAACAGATGGTACGTGGTGGGGTCCACTAGACTTTACTTGGAGAAATACAAAACTGCTAGAAAATCCACATGATGAACTAATATACAGATATACACTAGCAGTATACTAAGCCTTCTCAAATCTCAAGGTGCATCTAACGGCACAAAAGTTGCGTATATGTGAACGTGAGGTGCAAATCGACTTCCCCAAACTACACTAGATATATATGCATGCATCATTTCCATCATTTCCACCGTGCATCCCAATCCCATGCTACATATACATATTCCTCAAATATCTTTGGCAACTTTCGTGGCTAGCTTTATGGATATTCCTGGAACAAGGAACAATATAAGAAATGATGTATCGATCGAGTTTCTGAGTTCGGTCAAGAGACTGGGTAATATATATGGATTTTCAAAGTTTTTCCGATGTTCAAGCTAGCCATTTTGTCCACAGACAAATCTAAGTATTAGACTATGGTATTATAGACCATGTGACATTTTCCTGATGAAATTATCTTCAGTTTTGAGCTTCTCTCATCAACTCTACTAGGGATGAAGGAATAAAAGACATAGATTTAACATGAAAAGCCCTCAAAGGTAGAGAGGAAAACACCGAGGGAGACAAATCTATTAATAATGGTACTTGTTCATATGTACAAAGATGTCTTTTATTTACAAGCATTATATTGGACTAATACTTGTACTAGTATTTGAGGTATACCCAACAAGTTCACACCAGAGACTTAAAGGTTCAACCAACCAAACACGTACCATCCTCAACCATCCAGCACAGCGCATACAACTAATCAAAATGCATCCTTAATCCTTTCATATTTGTCAAATCAAACAGACAAATTATAACTACTATCTAGGATCATCATTCATCGTATTAATCAATATAACTTATGTTTTGAGGCATAGTGGGTAATACCCAACAAGAATAGGCAACCTTGGAACTTTGTGTAGGTTGCAGATTTATGTAGTCTTACAAGAAATGAACAGAAACTCATTGAGTTATACATTAGCATATGCATGCACTGAATGCTGAACATTAATACCATGCTAATTTTGCTTATAACATAGTGTTATATTATATATATAAGCATTTTACCTATAGGATTTATCGAAAGTCGTCGGTGTCAACTAACACTGACCACTGTACTATAGATCCGCCCTGATTTTATTGACACAACAAATCAAATAAAATTTATGTTACACTAGTTTAGTTTTTTTTTTGCAGGGACACTAGTTTAGTTGTTAGATGGGAAATTAAGCATTATATGATTCTTCACAAGTGTTTGTTCCTGCATTACTAGAAGTGTGTCTAGAGAAGAAAACCGTGACAGATACCGATTCTATGACTCGCAATAATCACCCCGGAAAATATCATATTGCACAAGCTTAACACCGTTTGACATTGAAGTGCATATGCTCCATTTTATGTATTAATTCCTTTTCTTTTACTCCTGAACCATTATTTTTTTTAAAAAAAAACTGTGTGGGAGGCCTCCCATGTTTTTCCCCCTTTAAGTCAATTAAGCCTGAAATTCACTCCCCCCTTGGAGAGTCGAACCTAAGATCTAGAGATTCTACTTGAGTTCTAGGCTACAATTCCTTTTGACAGATTATTTACTATTGAATATATTAGTTTATATCCCTGCAAAAAAAGAATATATTAGTTTATAAACATGGTACAAGTGATCTAGAATGCAATATATGAAAGTTTTCTGCAGAAACATATTTTTAGTTGGCTGAAAATTGTTAGGGATAATCCGTACCAAGCTGATAAAATTCAGCAAGTATATAGGGTTCACAATTATCACAAATAGAAATTGAAGTTATCACAAAACTACAAATTCAAGAGTTTAGATCATCAGCGATACTTATTATGTTGAAGTTATAAACTTTGTTGGTTTGGGATTATATTGATGCTAAACTTGTAGTTTTGTGTTAATTTTGTACTTAACCTATAGCTTTGTGTCCTCATCTTAAATATGTAGTTTTGTTAAATATTAAATTAGTGTTAAATCTGTAGTTTCGTGACACAAAACATTAAATTTGTAATTTTGGGATCATTTGGTCGAAGTATATATAGTTTTGTGAAATTTACTCAAATTTATTTGTGTGCCCCTATTAGCCTTTTTGGATGTATTGGTATTAGTTTCTAAACTGGTAGTGACCGTAGACATTTTTTTGGTATTTGACTTCTATATATCTAACAAAAACAGCAACAATATAACAACAACTTATATGCAAAGTAACAACAGAAATTTTTACCGATAGAATCAACAGCAGGCAGCAGAAAGAAAAATGTTGTTTTACAAGAGATGCAAAAGAACTATAGATAACTTCGATACTCGACTTCTACATGTGAACCAGCTGAGGCAAGAACCACGCTGCTGCGAGCCACCGAGGGCCGAATTGGACCAAACACTAAGCATTATTCTTACTCGCCGGCCCAATCCATCGATCACCGACCATTGCTACTGTGTTCTTCATCCACACAATGCAGCAGAGCAGCAGCTCTATGAGAAAGAGGTGCGAAAGAATCATGAAGGTATGGATCGATCAGCCTGATGAATCCTACCTGCTGGAATATGTTATCTTTGCTCCCGGTAACCTTATAAGTTTTACAGTGTTTAATTTGTCACAGAAAAGCTACGGGTAGGCTTATCGTCCAATTTCTTGTACTACACGGTTCACATTCCAGCTGCCTCCCATTCTCAGGCCACAAAGTGTCCTGATTTTTTAGATAATGGATGAACATAGATAATCTCCCGATCTCGATAGCTAAGGAGTGTCCAAATGATTTATAGTTGACGGTATGATCATCTGAATGCTTCTTTTGTAGACTTTTTCCTTCTAGCAATTGTTTGATGGGCAATTGGCCACAATGACCGCAAAATGGTTTAGAAACAAGATGGAGTGACAGGCACAGTTATATATTTTGGTACTGCATCCTCTTGTTCTTATAATGTGACCACAATACCACACTATGTTATGATGGTGTAGTGGTAGGACTTGTAATAGTTTTTAAATGCTTTTGACATATATATGTGCCTACCTAGTTAAGACGGTCTATACTCGTAGTCTATATCTACTGTTTTTCTGTTTTTAAAAACAACTGAGAGACACCGCACAATTCTAGTGTCAATTTCAGTATCTTTGGTGATTATCTAGTTTCTATGTTCCGTGAGGTACCACAAAGATAGACTAAATTGTATGCAGTACATATTGTGCTTAAGCTGCCCCAATATCTCTCGTAAGCATAGGTGAGCTCATTCCAACAAATAAATAGTACATGTACGTCAATGCAGTTTGAAATTTTGATAGGTGTAGTAAAAGGTTGCAATATTGAAAATGTAAGAAGACAACTCTGTCCTTTAAATTAGGATATGCACAACAGTTTTTTCGTTCATTTGGACTGTCCATATTATTCATTATTATCTTGATCGGAACATTAGCTTTATATGTCTGATGGCATAACCATTTTAATTCAACCTTAGATTTTTTCTTAACTTACCAACTATATTTTTCTACAGCAACTTATTAAAAATTATTCTCGTACAACAACGATAGTACTGATATAATAAAGCAAATACAGCCATCAAGCAACATATGCATCTCATGCTGTATGGCAGCAAATTAAGCTTGCCCTTGTCGGCCTTGTCATGTTCTCATTCCTTAGACAGCTCACCTGGACTAGGTAGCCCGCAATTGCTGCTGAGTGGTAGCATGAGCTCGAATGGAATCGTGACGAGTAAGTGGGCATGGTGTCACGTTAAATTCTCCCCTGCAATTGCACAGGTAAACGGCATGCAACATTTCCACAGTGCCTCTCAGCCCCAAATATCTTTGGCAACAATCTTACTTTAATTTGGTAGCTAGCCTTATCCCTCATATATAGATGGATCATGGATGTTCCCGTAACAAATATAAGGCATGCTGTCTGTGTCTAGTTGGGTCCAAAGGTATCATATGCCTCCTCCTTCCACACATATCTAAGGCATTGACTAATTCAAACCGGAGGGAGTATATCCTAACTATTTATAAAAATTCTTGACACCACCAAGTGCAGTTACTATTATCTTTTTCTTTTGTCATGAAACCACATCAGCTTAATCATTTTAGGCAAAATTGGTTTTGTGACACTGAAAGATATCGATTTTAAGCATTGAAAAAGATGGGTTCATTTTAATAGCATCGAAAAAATGGCTCCGTTAGTGTATATAGCATTTCCGTCAAGGTTAACGGTAACTCTCGTTCGATTAAACATGATGGATCTCGGCGGTCAGGCTGAGCCAAACCAGTTCCATTCCCTTCTGTCAAAAAAAAAAAGTTCCATTCCCTTCTCCACTGGAACACATACCATGGATTACTCTTCTTAATTCTCAGTTTGTATTCGAGGGGGGGAACAAGATGCAGACAGCTGGGGCTTGGAGAGGGCGCCGCACGCGTGTCCTATCTCTGGTTGCTTGCTGAACAGGGAGTATACCAATTACCTGGGTCCAAGAATAGATAAACTAATAAACGGTTACAATCTACACACGTACACCAAACAAATCGAGTACACATCAATTGAGCGTTCTTTAATTGATCTATTGCATGCACATCGCGGCCAGTGCACTGCGACGGCGGATTTTGTGGGCGCCGGTGCAGCAACTGTCCAGGCCAGCTGCGAGCGGTGAATGCGATAGTGTTGGCCATGGGTTACGGAGAACTGGAGGGCATTGGTAGCTGTTGGGGTTGAGAAGAAGCTTGAGGGCGGCAGGTGGTTGCTCCATATCGAAGCCATGGTGATGACGGCGGTGGCGGAGGTTGTAGGCAAACGAAGGATCGAATGACCTATGTAGACTAACTAGAATTTGGATGGAACGCTATCTACATTAACGGAACTGTATTTTCAGTGCTATAAGAGCAAATTTGTGACTTTCGGTGCTAAAATCAAAATTACCAGCTTTCGATGCTATGAAACATAATTTTGCCATCATTTTAGCTCTAGTAATTTGGGAACCGTGTGATCCCATTTGTATGTTCGGCCAGGGAGCGCTAGAGGAACTTGGAAGCCATCACTCGATGTGTCTGTCCTGTAGGTGAGGCCAGTCAGGGATGAAAAACACCAATATGTGACGGAGAAAATTGTTAGAATAGTCACACATTAGAAGTTTAGGGGAGTAGCATCAAATTAAAAGGGGAGTCTCACCTCTTAAGTTAGCTTTTGGTGTGTAAAAAGGTTTCCTTCTGGTTGGGCCAATGTCTCTCTGGTTTGGCCCAACAGACCATTATACGGCAGTTCATCATTTAGTCCCTAAAAGTCGGCACCTGTACGAGCCATTATCTTTCTAGATTCCTCCAATGCCTACTCAACTTCTTTTTTTTTTGTCAGTTTTTAGATATTGGAAATGGTTTTATATCTCTGGCCTCTGTCGTTGGACACACAGCCAGCAAGTTGTCATACTAGAAAATAATTAAGGTGATGGGACAAACTCCCAACTCCCTATAGTAAAAAAATGAACTAATATAGAATATTTAAATTACATAGATTCTATATTGTAACCCTATAGTTACTATGCTACCCAAGGTAGAATAGAATATCCTTGGCTACCGATTCCAAACGTGTAGCATCATTGCGCATAATATTATGTTCCTCCTATGATAGCATCATACACCAAGAATGGAGCCATTTAGGCCACATACAAATGTGATTATTAGATTATGTTATTCTAGAGCATATATGTGTCATTTGTCTGACCAGAATATCTCTAGTTTCAAGCTGTTCACCATGAGTACACATTAGACACTTACAGGTTCAACTAACCAAACACCATCCTATACCATCCAGCTAGCACATGCACATATAACTAGTAGCCTTGAGTTTTTTTTTAAAAAAAATCTATTGCTAGGTACTGCCATTATCTGTAATAAATTTTAGTTGTGCGTATATTTTGGCTATAAGCATCTTAGCTATGCAGGCCAGGAGTGATCTTAGAATTATCTCTCATCTTGATGTAACTATATGAGATCAATAAAAACTTCCTTCGTCTAAAGTTCCAGCACATGCAAATATAACTAACCAAATAAATTAATGCATCCTCTAATATACATCAAACTAAACAAAAAAATTATAAAACAATCTCTAGGACCATCAGTTCTTACATTCGTGTTTGCTTTTCCATTTTCTTCTTCCTAGTCCCTCCAACCATATCCTAAAGCATGGATCCATGAGACATTGAATTAATTCCTTGACACCTCCCAAACCAATTTAACATAATTTTCTAGGTATGGTGTCCAAAAGCCAACAAAAATAGGTAGCCTAGGAACTTGAGGATAGGTAGACTAGGTCCTAGGAACTTGAGTAGATTGCACATTTATAGTCATACAATTAGTTTATTTTCACAAGAAGTGAATTAGTACTTACTGAGTTATACAATGAGCATGTGAATGCTCCAGAAATGCTGATTATATTATTGATACACATATATTTGGCTGTCAGCAATGGTGATTATACAATGAGTTTTTCCAGATGGATTTTGGCTGATAGAAATAATCTGGTTTCTGGCAGTGATGCTCTAGAAATTCTGATTATTTTTGTCGTAAACTAACAAGTCAAATATGTGATTCGTTATACCCAAAAGATTCACCGATACCAAGACTAGCCTGTTTTTCCTTAATCCATGGATTAGAGGTGTCGTCGAGTACAATGAGCCACTGCAAAATGCTAGTCTGAACACTTTAACTAGTATATGGGAGAGGGTGGTGAATGCCTATATGTGTATTTGTGGGGTAAGTCGAATAGGCAATGTTGTTTATGAGGCGCTTTCGAGGTCTTTGATGTGCTCCGGTGGGACTGTAAGTCTTTGGACTCAATTGGATCTGCCCTGAGTCCACCAGGGGTCCTCTAAATATATACCCTTATGAAGGTAATCGTGGCCTATTCAGACTTAGCCCGAGTAGGAAATATATACAGTAGGATAAGGAAGGAAATTGACTTATACAAAATTTGGATTGTATCTTTCAGTATAGAAAATTTCCCTGGTCTTTCTTAATCGTGTTGTACTTGGTGGACCTTTCTCCATATATAAATTTAAAGGTTTCTAAAATACACGGAAACCATATACATATACACAATAGTACGGGATACCCCTTACCGTGTACTATCACAATTTTATTAATACCACACAAATTTCTACCTTAAAAATAGTTTAGTTGTAAGAAGGGAAATTCAAGCAATATATCATCTTTATAGGTGTTTGTTCCTTGCATTAGTAGAAATGACCCCTTTAGCAGAAAACTTTGACATATATCAGTTCTATGAGTTGCAATAATCATCATAGAAACATGGAAAAATTCAAGGAAAATATCATATTGGATAATCTTAACTCCACCCCCTATATATATTGCACAAAATCATTTTTGTGTGAACACATATTTTTGGAAGAGTGGAACAAATACTTTGGTACTTGTCTTGTGATCTGTACTGCATTCAGTATACATTTGTAATAGTTGGACTGCTGTAATAGTTCGAGTTGTACTAGTATGCATTTGACACATATATAGACACACATGGTAAAGAACAGTATAAACTTGTAGTAATGTAGTATTATTCGACTGATTTTTAAACCAACGAAATACCAAACATTCTAGTGTTAATTTGAGTATTTTGGTGATTGTCTTAGTTTCGAAGTACCATGAGGTACCATAAATTTAGTACTGGAAACCACTCCCTATTGATGGATTACATACGGTACAGAGGGAAAATGTCCCCACAATTATTTTCACTTGAAGGAAAATTTTCTCCCCAACCACCTTTCATGCATCTTCTTCCAAAATTAATCTTTCTGCGTGGACTCTAAAATTTTCAAAACTGCGCACTGCTGACTCCTATCGAATTCTGTCGATAGATCAGGCCTCCTCCGTCGTACACCGCCGTTAGTTTGCTGGCATGGCCGATCATGAGGTACATCCATGGCAGCTTCAGGCGGATATTCATAGCTGACTAGAAATTGCTGCTGAGTGCAGGGGCGGAGTTAGAAAATTAGATCGTCGGTGTCATTGTTGTCAAAGTACACTAATTTTAATTGCTATATGGTACTATATACATTGGCTAAGCAATTTATCTATGTATTTTGTCGAAGATCGTCGGGGTCGCCTGACCCCGATGAGAGTACCGTAGCTCCGCCCCTTGCTGAGTGACCAGCACTTTTGGCATTGGTGGAGCGATGTCCGATGATGGCCTCTGCATGCTGGCACATGATCAATCTCCTGGAAGTCACACAGGAAAGGTATGAAATATTTCCATAATGACTCCCAGTCCCATAGTACATATATACATATCTTCTCCAAATCACTTTGGCCCATTTGGTAGCTAGCTCCATAGATGTTCCTGTAAGGCTGTACACCCTATTGAGTTCAGGCACAAGAGACTGAAATACTCTCTTCACATTTTTTTTTATATGACGTTGGTCAAACATTGATGACCGGAGGGAGTATAACCTATGCATATATACACACACATATTGCATGTCCCTCTCCAAGTGAAGTTAATGTTAATTCTTTCATATATTTTGAAACCACACTAACTTGTTTTTTTTTTTAGCTTTTGGATGTGATCCAAGCTGCAAATTGTTTCTTTTCTAATGAAGCAAATTCATATTTCACTTATCAGATGAGAAATTTACAAAACACACAGAGTTGATCCGTCCAACTATATAGTAAAATCATCTTACACATGAACAAATCTGAGGGTAGATGTGCGTACAGTAAAGCCTGTGCCTGCGGTGGTGTAATTTGTTCGACCAGAGCAGAGACACACGTCTCAGTGGCGACAGCAGCGAAAATCGGGCACATGCATGATGCATGGAGGCACACCTAAGCTCGACCTGGACCTGCTGGCCTGAGGGTGGTGATACATGATCAGGGTTTAATGTTTCGGTCTGCAATTTCTGATATTTAAGCTATATCAACCCCCACCCCCCACCCCC
>CM002485.1:5540348-5617120 GCA_000325765.3 Leersia perrieri
AAAACATAGTTCGATCCGTACTTTCTTTAGTATTGTTGCTATGCATGATCTTGAGCTTGAGCAGTTAGACGTGAAGACGACATTCTTGCATGGAGAGCTTAAGGAGGAGATATACATGGACCAGCCAGAAGGGTTCATAGTGCCTGGTAAGAAGGATTATGTTTGCAAATTGAAAAGATACTTATATGGTTTGAAACAATCTCCTCGTCAATGGTATAAAAGGTTTGATTCATTTATGTTTTCATATGGCTTTAAGAGGTCAGAATTTGATAGTTGTGTGTACATTAAATTTGTTAATGGATCACCTATATACTTGCTGTTATATGTTGATGATATGTTGATTGCTGCCAAGGGCAAGGGAGAAATCACTACTTTAAAGAAATTGTTGACTAGTGAGTTTGACATGAAGGATCTTGGTGCTGCTAAGAAGATACTAGGTATAGAAATTACTAGAGACAGAGAATCTGGTTTGTTATTTCTTAGTCAGCAAAGTTACACTAAGAAGGTTCTTCATCGTTTTAACATGCAAGATGTTAAGCCTGTTAGTACTCCTATTGCACCTCATTTCAAATTATCAGCCTTACAATGTGCTAGTACTGATGAGGATATAGAGTACATGTTAAATGTTCCATATTCTAGTGTTGTTGGTTCTTTGATGTATGCCATGGTTTGCTCTCGCCCAGATTTATCTCATGCTATGAGTTTTGTTAGTAGATATATGGCTAACCCTGGAAAAGAACATTGGAAGGCTGTTCAGTGGATTTTCAGGTATCTTCGAGGTACAACCAATGCTTGCTTGAAGTTTGGAAGAACTGACAAGGGACATGTTGGCCACGTGGATTCAGATTTTGCTGCTGATTTGGATAAGCGAAGGTCCCTCACAGGTTATGTCTTTACCATTGGTGGTTGTGCTATGAGTTGCAGGGCAACATTGCAGCCTGTTGTTGCCAGCTACCACTGAAGCTAAGTATATGGCTATTGCTGAAGTTTGTAAGGAATCAGTTTGATTGAAAGGATTATATGTTGAGCTTTGTGGAGTTGATTCTTGCATTAACCTGTTTTGTGATAGTCAAAGTGCAATTTATCTTACTAAAGATCAGATGTTCCATGAGAGGACAAAGCACATTGACATCAAATACCACTATGTTCGTGATGTAGCCGCGCAAGGTAAGCTAAAGGTATGCAAGATTAGTACTCATGATTATCCTGCTGATATGATGACAAAGCATGTTCCTATTGCTAAGTTTGAGCTTTGCTCAAGCTTAGTTGGTATAACTGTTTAGCCTAAGAGGCTATTTGGCGCCGAAAGTATGCTTCTTTGTTGTGTTCAGGGTGAAGACTTGATTGATGCTACAAGAAGGGATTTGTATTAAGGTGGAGTTTGTTGAATTATGATCCAAATCCAGTTATACTAGTTGACAAGAGGGCCGGCTTGGGCAGGAGCGCAGCTCCGGCCCGTCGCCGGAACAGTACCCTATTAGGGTTTAACCGATATATATACCTCTTGTAAGCCGCCGTTTGGCGTTGTAACCTCACCCTGATATAGTGAAGACTTTTGCTGGCTGGAGCCCGTGGTTTTTTCTCTCCCATCTTGGGAGGGTTTTCCACATTAAAATCCTGTGTCCTCTGTGATTGATCTTTGTTTTCTATCGTTTATATGACTATCGTCCTATAACAGAGGCCGGTCAGACCGAGTCATAAGGCCGATCCGAGCGGACGCATACAGAAGCCAGCACCCAAAACAAACGTGGCCGGTCTGACCGCGTCATACACGGTGATCAGACAATCAGGACTGGAGTCCGACTTGAACTACAAGTTTCAAGTTTTCTTTCTTGCGTATTTAAGAATTTTAAGTACTAATTGATATCAATCCGTCCTAAGACGTTGGAAACATCTAGCATAGGCAAGGTCAACCCCTTTATAAGGACAGGGCTGGTATAATTTGCAACAACACAATAGACAATCTACAAGTCAATTAGAATCGCGTGTTTTACTTTCAACTTGTACTTTTTGCCTAGTTTTAGCACTAGTTCATCCATCTTTGTTGATTGTGCCGTAAATGGTCCGTCTTCACTACGAGAGGGTGAAACCCTTTGTAGGTTTGTCTTGTAAACCTTACATGTAACCAAAATCGGCTCCGCTAGCGGGTTTTTCTTGTTTTTTCTAAACTCATTTTGTTTGTTCAAGGTGGTTGGTGACTCCGTTCTTTAAGACACCACAAGGTATTGGGTGATTCGTCGTGATGATGAATAAAAGGCGTCAACACGATATTGGTAACTCCACTAGGGAATTCGTCATAAACATCATGACCAATGACGCTGATCCCAGCAACGTTGGGTTGCCGTCCTTGGCTAGCGTCAGATCCAGGCACCTCGGGGTCGCCAGCGCCGGAGCCATCGTCGTCAGTGTTGTCCTCGCCGTCGTCATCGACACGCTGTTGCCGCTCGTCGTCGTTTCACCGCACGTCATTGCTGCCGCGCCATTGCCGCTGCCGCCGAGCGTTGCCTGCCTCGGGGCCGGATCCGTTGCCACGGATGCTCTCGGGCCCGCCCGTCTCGGGGCCGTCACCCCCGGATCCGGCCACCCTAGGGCTAGATCCGCCGTCCTGAGTGGGCACCGCCTGCCCCAGCCACTCCCCGGGCCTGACGTCCTGGCCGCCGCTTGCAATGGCGCCGTTGCATTACGCTACCACCGCCAGCTGCCTGTAGCTGCTCCGTCGTGCTACCGCCGCCCATCGATCGTAATCGTGCTGCCGTGACACCGCCGCTAGTTGCGCAACCGCCGTCCACTGCTCGCGGGAGAGAGGGTGGGGGAGGGAGAGATCTAGGAAAGGCAGAGAGAGGGGGGAAGGGTTTGAGTGGATAAGGATGGGGACAACGGGTCCAACCATTTTTTTCAAGTGGTGCACCTATTCACCTGCCTGTAAAAATCATATTAGTTTTTTTTTATTTTTGCGGGCGAATCATATTGGTCTTTGCCAGCGGATCACTAAGTGACCCACCCGCAAAGACAATTTTTCCAGATGCGACGGGCTGGGTGGCACCCCAGCCGTCGTTTTTGCAGGCAGCTCCGATGCCAAGCCGCCTGCAAAAATATTTCCTCGAGGCTCGATAAAACCCTTTTTGGCTTCACCGGGACAAAATAGGCCCTTTTAGGCCCAGTTGGGGATACAAACTGAGACTAAATAGCTGTGACTCCTACATCCCCTTTCTTCTTCCCCATGGCTGAGCCATTTCAAGCTTCTTCTTAGTTCAAAGCTTCTCAGTTCTTCTCTAGCACATGTGGTACCATTGTTCTTGGTGTAGAAGATTTCGTTCGATTTCTCCATCCATTTTTAGGTAAAAAGGTTAGCAAAATAGTCCTCTCGATTTACATCTGTAGTATGGCTCATTTCGTGGTTTAAAAATAGAGAAATATGAGATTGTTTATGGACTATTAGTTTTAGAGGAAAAACTAGCAAGTTTGTTCATTCCAAATGATTATTTTCCATCCAAAATAGAGAAAAGTTTTGCTTTCCTATAAGTTGAATAAAGAAAGCATAAGATGTTATCTGTTCACACAACATCATTGTAATTTCGGTGGATCGGTTTGTGCATGCATCCCTATTCATCCACTTTCCTATATTCTTAGGTTAAAATTCCACTAATTCTATTCACAATCTAGCAAAGGATAGTTTGGTTTAGCGGTTTTTCGAGGAATAAAATTCATCTAGAATTCAATTCTAATATCCACATTGCAATATAGCAAAGGATAGCTTGGTTTAGCGGTTTTTCGAGGAATAAAATTCATCTAGAATTCAATTCTAATATCCACAATGCAGTTAATTAATCAAGTGAGGATATATATTAATTTTCTAGTTGTACCAATTTGGCTTAAATAAATGCATTTAATTGCAAACAAATGTGGTATGATATTAAGTATTTTTAAATTAAATTATAGCAATTTAGCTTAAATTATTGTATTTAACAATACAAAATTAAATTAACTGCAATAAATTCATTGCATTCAATTAACAAATGGATATTGCAATCTTCAAGTTTTTGACATACTCGTGTAATGCAGATGACCCGGCAATGGATGTACAACGCTGATCGTCACTCATAGGAGTTCATCGATGGCGTGCATGATTTCATACATGTGCCCAAGACAAACAAACAGAATGGTTTTATGTGTTGCCCATATGTTAGCTATAAGAACATGAAGTATTATCTTACCTCGACGATCCTCATGCACACATGTTTAGATGGGGTTAATGGCCTATTATATATGATGGACCAATCACTGAGAAAGGGGTTTTATGATGGAAGAAGATGAAGAAGAAAAGGACGACACAAACAGTCATCGGTTCTCTTAGTACGGTCCTTTTGATGATATGAATTCTGAAAAACATGTGTTGTCGTCAGATGAGGCCGCAAATGGTGTTAGTCAGGCAGTTCGCGATGCACAGAGAGATTACGAGAGTGAAAAGGAGAGGATTAAGTTTAGACGCATGTTGGAGGATCACGAAAAATTAATATACCTAATTTGTAAATAGGGACAGAAAAAGCTAGGTATAGCCTTTGAGGGGATACCAAGAAGCATAAAGAAGATGCTTTCGAAGGATGACGAACTGCTCGCCACTACATACAAAGCAGTGTGGCCTCTAGGATTAGAGGTGTAGAAGATATTCTAAATAACTGCATACTTTACTGCAGGGATGAATACGAGAACTTGGATGCTTGCCCGGTCTATCATGTGTCACATTATAAGATCAGGCAAGATGACCCAGACAACATTGAGGGTGAACACCATAGGAAAAGATTGAATCCCTGCCAAGGTGTTGACGTGAAGTTCGGTCACGTGTACTACGCTAGCCTGAGAGATCTGCTAAACTCTAGTATAAGTCCTATAAATTGGGTTCAGGACATGCCAGTTGATTTGATCCTACAATCAACAAGAATAGAGAAATTAAAGTTAGATTCGGGGCCGATAGCGGGTAGCCGATGACAAGAGTTTTGTGATTGGTTGTTTAGTTGATATGAGATTAGCTCACATCGGCTATATGGAGGACATGCATAAGTGAGCCGACGAGCCGGGTTAGGGAGCTGTGGCGACAGGGCGGCGCAAGGGATTTAATGGCGTGCAGTTGTGGCAACGGCGACGTGGGAGCCCTCGCGCGGCCGGGCCAGGAAGCAGGCGATGGGCGACGTCGACGTGTGGTGGTGCTCTGTTGCGGAGCGGGCGCGTCGCATAGCGTCAGCGAGGGGGGGCGGGTCGACGGCAAGCGTGCGTGCGGTAGTTGGGGACATGTCGCCGATGGGTGCGGGCGAGCGGCGAGGAGATGGGGGGGCAGGGACGCCGTATTGATTACGGGGAGGGGATTAAAGTGGTGGTTGCGGCGGTGGCAGGGAGCGGTTGTGCGTTATCGCGGTTCGCCGAGCGCATTGGCGGCGGGAGCTGGCCGAGGAACGCGATGGCTTAGGAGGCGCAGGGTCATCTTAGGGGGTAGGCGGGGAGTGTGGCCGCCTAGGGCCCATGGCAGGCAGGGGCCCATCTCCAAGACCCTACCCCTACCCCCTAGCCCCTAGGCCTCTTCAAAGCGATGCTGTGACGTGACCAGTTGACCACCGTTGCCACGTCACCTCCTGGTCGCCGCGACACCGCCTTCGTGTTTCGGTTGTTTGTATCATTAATGATTGCATCTTTCTCTCCTTGCTTGTTTGTATCGTATTTGTGAAAAGGTCCTTGCTTGTTTGTATCGTATTTGTGAAAAGGTAGTTTACATTGTATATTTAACCAGTGAAAAAATTTTGGGCTAATTGGATCAATGCCATTGCAAGTTTTCAAAGTCAGGAGATATGCATCCGTTAGTCAATGATATGTGGGCCTAAGTGAGTCAATGATATGTGGGCCAGAATGACGTATCTCTAATTTTAACAAATAGTTATGGCATAGCTCTAATTTTCCCAAAAATTTTATTCTATCAAGGCCCACTGCTAGGAAGTTCGCCTAGGGCCCCAAAAAATATAGAGATGGCCCTGAGGAGGCGGCGCGTCGCGGACGATGACCCCTTGGCGTGGCCGTGCGCAATTGGTTCCACGCGGGTCCCACCTGTCGGTGTCTTGCCTGAGCCACGGCTGCGCGCACGGGGAGAGCGAGCGGTGAGCGCCGGTGGGAAACGGGAGGCAGGCCATGGGCCGCGGCTGGATGTGTTGGGCTGGGAAGGAAGAAAGAGAGAGAAGGGGAATGCGGCCCATCTGAGAGGGGAAGAGAGGAAAACAGCCCAAACAAGGAGAAAAGCTTTAATAATTAAAGAAAGGGATGTATGGATGAATATTGCTAGTAAAATTTTGGTGATTTGAACTTGAGTTGGATGGGGGATTTTTGAGGAGGCCAAGGAAAGGAATTGGGGCACTATTAAATACAGACTTATTTAGTCTTAATCTAATTTTTAGGTTAACATAATTTTATTCGACGAATCCAAACAAAGAATCGAACTTCACAAATCATTTTAAATTTAGGAAAGTAAATTTGGAAAACAAAATAAATCTAGGCTTTACATCTTGCGTTGTTGAATATCGTCGATGCAACTTGTTAAAAAATTACGTATTCTTGATGTCCATAATAAGTATTCTGGGGAGATTATGGCGAAATTTTTAAAAATTGTTGAACATTAGTTCTTGCACTAACCTACGCTCTTGGATGTAACTGAATGGACGAAAATGGGCATCGATTGACTGACCTTGCCGACGCTCGTTTAGCCTTGCCAGCTCGACAGGAAGTCAGGAACCAACTGATGATCTCTTGCATTCATAAGCGATTAAGTGCAAGTAAACACATTATCTATGTTAACCGATCGTCTCTTATCGGTGTGCCAGCCAATATGCCCATAAACCTACATCTGCTGATCTGCACACACCCACTAGCTTAGGCATTTTCCTTTTCTAACAAAAACTGGCATGTTTGGCCTGAGCCGAGACTTGGGAAGTTGGGATCGTCTTCCTCTCCTGGGCAGATCGCCATTGAAGATGACGATACAACTGCTGAAGATGCGAGGTCGGCGTTGCCGCGTCGCCAGTTCGCCACAACGATGAACAAGGTCGGTTTGCCGCGCGCGCCAAGCCGCCGAGTCACTGTGGCGCCGCCTCAGATTCGTTCTGAGGTTCCAGTTATCTCGCCACCACGGCCGGAGCAAAATCAGCGTAGTTAATTCGGACGCGAGCGTGAGTGCCAGGGAGGGCTGGTTGCGTGTTAGGGATAGGGTCGCGCCCGCGCACGACGAGGTCATCAGGCCCCGTCCACCGTTCTTTTTCCGATCGTGCCATAATAATTTATCAGGCTCCGTCTACCATTTAGTTTGGTACTCCCTCCGTTTTAGATTATAAGACATCCTACTTCTCTAGTAGGACGTTTTACAATCTTTTTCTTTAGCATAAAGGCGTCTTACAATCTAAAATAGAGGGTGTACCCCGGATAGTATCAGTATCAAAGTTAGGGGTACCAGCCTCAACCGGAGCAAAACTCTCCTTGATTGAAGTTGGAAGGCTACTCTGTTGACAAGTATAAATAGACAAATTCAGCCAAGAATTGACTTAAACTTATCGTTTGCCGGTTCGTATACTGCCATTAGACTCTGAGCTCACCCAATTTGTTCTCATGCATGTTGGGTCTTTTTTTTAAGTAATGGAAATGGTTTACATCTCTACCATATGCCTATAGGCGTACAACCAATAAATTAAAACTCTAAAGTGAAATAGAAGCTGTGAGATTATGGTACAAACCCCGTCACTCTATCTCAATGATAACCAATTAAACTTAAATCAAGTAGATGGTGGGTATGACCGTATGAGTAGCGATTTTGGAGATCGTCATGATGCTAATATCCTCACCAACGTTAATGGATTCTTATCCGATCGCCGGAACGGGGAGTGCAGATACTCGTGACATTGACTTCCATGATTCCTCCCAAGCTTATTTGACGCTTGTGTTTTCTTCGAGTCATAGTGACCAACAGCCAATAAGAATAGGCGGATGATCCATACATGAGGAGCGTGTACATTTTTCTAGCCGTATTACATATATATTTCATATCTGAAGTGAAGTGAACCTACATACTCACTGATATATGGTGATGCTAGGGTCTTCAGTTCAGATATATAGTTCATCCAATCTGTAGTCTAGCACGTTCCATGAGCATGTGTAAGCTGTAAAGCTTATGCAAATCAGCATCACATCACTGCACGAGTGAGAACAAAATTGTAATTAAACCTAACATGTTAGATATAAATAAGCAAAGAATATTATAATAATCCTTCTCTACGAAAGAATATCATATCAATCCTTGATCTTAATTTTCCTCAAAAAAAAAAAATCCTTGAACTTAAATGCTACAATTCTGATCAGTGCAGTAGGGGGAGCAGTCACAACACATTATATCGACTCCAAACTGCGATCACTCAGCATGTATATTGGCGTTTAATATGGAATAAATTTACGAAGTCTGCAACCTGAAAAATGGTTGGCGTTGGGTCTATAAACTGTTTTTTTACAAGGACGGTTTACGACAATTGATCATCAAGATACAACACTGGCCAAGTTTTCTGCTTCATTAGTCATGCTGGCAAGTGTTCTGCCAGAGTTCACATGCAGGAGTTGGAAAATGAGCCTACTTGGAAGTGTTAGAAAAAATCAGCGGACAAATCGGCAACAGATATTACAAATGCAATTCATCTCATCTAATTCAGAGATATTCAATTCAAATATAAAGAGGAAATGAATTTCTGTTCAAATCATTTTAGGTTGATCACTACAACACTCTGGAGAGCATTAGGAAGATCATAAAGCTTATCTGGTCAGCAATAGAGTAATGAGCTAGGTGAAGCACCAAGCGAAGAGTTGGAATCCTCGTCAGCAGCACACTAACAGTTGCATCCCTGAAATGATGGGCAAACATACGACACTTGCATATTCCTGACGCATCTCAGTCCATGCATGATTGCATCAAATTGAGGACAAATTCAATCGAGTTCTTCGCTATTGTGACACACTGACACCACACCAATATATATACAGCAGATTCATGGAGCATGCTACATACGAAAGCTAAGAAAATCTCTGATTTAATGAACCAGGCAAGAATTAACTGTATAAATTTGATAATTTGATTTGGAATCCAACGAGTAATTGGCTGAAGTAAACTTAATGCCTTGGAATGGCATAGATTTTCCGATTGTTTAATCGTTGTATTTTGTTTCTATTGTTGTTCCATCCATGTGATCCATATCCCTTGAACTCAATCAATCGAGCCACGCTCCAGCGCTGTCTAGTAGAAGCATTATACTTCCAGTAAAAATAATCTCAATAGTTCATTTAATAAGATATATTAGTCATTTACTAATAAATAAATAGAGGTAAGATTGTTTTCGGGACATTTTTTTCATGGACGATCGTACCCTCTGCACCATTTTTCTACCCCTCAGCGACACTTTTTTCTCGGACAATTTTACCCTTCCACAACAATTTTTTTTCTTAGATGATCGTACCTTCAAAATTTTTACTGTTCCATATTTTTGGCAGTATAAGTACATAGATCCAACGATCCATATTATCTTATTGCCAATAGGGTGCACCCGAGCGGAGCTACAACCATTTATGTTATTTCTTTGTTAAATGAATAATAAATTTGGCACTATTGCACACCTACAGCGTGCTGTAGCTTCAGTGAGTTTTAGTCAGCTGTATGATATGTCTACAAATTCAGAAAAAATAAATGTCACCCAAAAATAAAGATATGCTTTATATGCAATCTACTTTGTATGCAATCTCATATAACCAGCCAGCTATTAGTTTAAAATTGGCTGCTAGCACTTATGCATAATTTTTAATGGCTCAACCACAAAGCTTAACATTTCCATCGATCAGTGGACTGTACTCCACTTGAAGGATACAAGATCCCAGGTATTCTTATCCTGCTCATCATGATCTCACGCCAATTGGAATGAGCCAAAGGCGCTAACAGTTGATCGTCATACAAACAACAATCAGAAGGTCACTACAGTAATTCTCGGTATAACAGAATATAACCCTCAGTTCCATATGACTGCTCGAGTCCAACTGAATATTCTTTGACTATCCATTCAGGGCAAACAAAGGTTACTTTGAAAGAATATTCAGTTGGCATTATCCGTTCGGGACGAACAACGGATATTAATTTGAAAGAATATTCAGTTGGACTCGAGCAGTCATATTCCACACGTGGAATTGATCGCCTCCTCGGCAGTACTTGACCATCCTACTCAAAGTTACTTTCTTGATGATTCTCAGTCCTAACTGCTCAGACCCAACGAGGGTATCAAATGGCTTGAGCAAAACTCTTGCAATCCCATATGCTTCAATGTTCTAGTGAAGATCCCATAAGTGAACGAGTTTGTTGTGGCAAGAAATGAGGGTCACATGATCATTGGCGGTTCATTCGTGGTACTAGACTTTGTGTCCATTCTGGTGACTTTCATTTCATTTAATAATATGGTTTAAATATAGAAATAAACAAACACACATGCTTTTTTGTTTCCAGTGAATTTGAAGACCACTGACCCAATGGGAGTACTGAGGTGATAGATCACATCGAACTTTGATCCTATGCATATCATACATAATTGATATTTGGGGTACTAAATTCTGATTATAAATTGGCTGAACTACCTGCTCTGTTGCTAATAAATATAGAGTCAAGGTTGAAGCTTAACTTTTACTACTAGAAAAAAAAACGTTTACTACTAGAGTGTTGCAAAAAAAAAACTTTTACTACTAGAGAATTTCTTAATCACTTCGCGGAATTCTAATCCATCTGAAAATGTGTACTGTTGAAATGAATATCTTACTGTTTACTAGGAGTACTTACGTCCCTTGGGAATGGGAGGTTCTGATAATATGTAGGAGAATTATTGCACGTTTCTACGGATAAAACAAAACACAGTCAGTGCTCGAGCCCTGTCCCCAGTGTGCTCGAACCCTGTCCTCTGAAGGTTCTATGAAGAATTGATAACCATTTCAAGTCTGAGATTTAGCTAGAAATAATAAATCATTACTAATTTCTGCTAACAATTTATAACAAGAATTCGTCCTAGAGAGTAGAGACTATCAATTATCAAATTGAACTGAAAGTAAAATTTGTATTTATTTAAGGAAACTCACAATAATTTTCTATTAATTAAGAACGTCATCCGAAATGAACATCAATATTTGCTTTCTTCGCGATGTCATATTTCACCTACTGATTAATCTCCAGATACATATATAAATCTTATCTTTCAACACTTTTTTAAGATGGCATACATAACAAGTTCACAAGTCGTGGCTTGAGAAATTAGTTTATCCTCTTAAAGAGGATGTCCACCTAGGATAGATGGCACGACACATATTTCATCATCACTCCCATTATCGAAATAACACATATTTCCACATGTTTTCTACGTACGCATCACAAGAAACACACTGTAGGTGGACCCAGCGAGTCAGTATGTGCCTCCTGCCCTCTTGCCTCGCACTCCTGCACATGTTATGCCGCCAGTCTCCCAAGATCTCTGTTGCATTCTGGATGTAGTTTTTTTTTTATCAATGCCGATATTAATCCCGTCCTCACACAGTCACATATTCATATCACACAACAATTGCAAAACTTTTGTTGCAGGTTGCCCTCTTTTGAGAAAGTTATAATACCAAGACATCTCTTTCCAGTTTTCTTCAAACCATGCTTGGATTTTATTATTTCCTTCCACTTGAAACAACTCATATAGCCACCGAAGTATTAGTTATGGATGATTATAGCAAAAATTTCATGAAAAATCTAGAAGTTAACATTATTAAGTGAAAACAAACAAGCCAATTACCACAGTTTGAAAGCAAAGTGGAACACTGTCGAACGAATCGCGTTAATAAATTTATAAGTAATCTATTATTTGTGAACTTCAATAGATAAATATTGGTGATGTTGACTAAAAATATTAGAAATGGAGAGAAGCCGAAAGAACAAAATGGCTCTTCACATGATATGGGCGAGAATAATCAAACAATACCTATTGTCCCCGACTTTGTCACCGTTGGATCCCAGGTGGATTCCCCATCCCACCGTCCCCGATTTGCTTTGCCTGGCCTCAAGTGTGCCGCTACACCCATGGAGACAGGTATCTTCCTCTCTGGACGTGGTGTCTGGTGCTGTGGGGTGCAGATACCCTAGAGTTGAGGCCAACACCACCCGGTGGAGTTGACAACATCCTAGCCATTGTTTTGATTTGCACCGTTCAGATCATGACACCTAATTGCTCTTAATTAACTCCTTGATGCAGAATTTAATTGGCCCCGACAATACCTAGCTATCTTTTTCCCTGGAATAATTGGCAAGCATGCACAAGCACAATCGTGAAAACATATAAAATATTTTTTTCACTAAACAACTATCTTGTTCACTTGTTTGATAAATTCCAATCAACCATGCTCAATTCTTTTCCGAATATGCACACAAAACACCATGCTTATGTTTGATCTCAAAGGGATACATGATACATGTTTTATCTCTAAATCAGCAGAGTTAAACTAATCATTAAAACAATTAAATGAATGGCTAGGATGTTGTCAAATCTACCAGGTAGAGTTAGCCTTAACTCTAGGGGAGCCGCACCCGCCATTCTATATTCCTCTTTCGCTCAGCCAGCAGGCTAACGATGGCAGTGCACCGCTTCTCTTTTGCTCTAGTTTTACTTTTGACGGCATATAGGTTGGGTGGACATCCTCATATGCCTAATGATGTTCCGCTACGATTCATTTGACAACTCCAAACATGTACAAAATTTCTGCAAACAGCAGCTAGCAGATGTGACAGGGTCCTATGTTTGTGTGTGGTTGTCGGCCATTTCATCGTGTGGGTATTCATTCATCTTTCTCTTAACCAGTTCCCCGGTTTTAAAACACCTATACTATACTATTCGTTGGACCGTGTATAGGGACTTTTGTCTTATTGTATGACCATAACCATTTGATAAAAAACACACCCCTGGTGGATCGCAGACTTGATTCATCTTGCTGCACAGATCTGCATTAAGAGATGACAATGTCTGGTAAAAGGTTCTCTACACAGTAACCCTACTGTAGATGCTCTTGGCAAGTCTGTGAGGGCTAATTTACCGACGCTTCCCAACCCTAACATCCAGTATTTGGTAGCTATGTTGACTGAAGTAGCAATGTCGATATGTGGTTTGGACATTCTGGATTGCTTGCAACACAGTTGAGAGCTTCCAAAAAAAAATCACGGGACGACTAAAGAGAAATAATTGTGTAAGCATGAGAGGCTAATTGGTTATATAGATTTTTTCAATATCAAAGGGCCATTGCTCCAATTGGTGTGCTCTATATTATATATCAAAGGGCCATTACTGCCCCGACAGTAGTATACGAAAGTTTTGTACGATATTTGAAGACAGTTAAATGCAGAATTGCAGGAATAACATACATAATTAATCGGTACTACCTCCGTCTCAAAATACAAATATCTAGTACTAAATGTGAATTCGTAGTACTAGAAGGTGTCACATCCGGTACTAGTTCTTATATTTTGAGACGGAAGCAGTAGTATGCATGTCCCTTGGTAGGATTTCATCATTTTTATTTGAAACTTGTTTGAATTCCTTTAAAAAATGGTCTGAGTGACCAACAAAATGGGCACAAAGAAGATCAAAATATAAGCTCCTGGCAAAATTTCTCGGGCACATAGGAAATTATCCGAAAGAGAGTGGCAGAAATAAGACGCTACATTTTACTCTTAATAAGAAACAGTCAAACACTGTACAGTGTAAATTACTTGCATATATACACTGTAGTGTATTGA
Organism: Leersia perrieri; assembly: GCA_000325765.3. NCBI lineage: Eukaryota > Viridiplantae > Streptophyta > Magnoliopsida > Poales > Poaceae > Leersia > Leersia perrieri. The sequence goes on from CM002485.1 coordinate 5,554,207, forward strand.
CGGTCTATTATATCAAAACCAAAACAATATACTCCTCCTCCATCCTCTTGCGTAGTTTGATTTGCTAGGATAAGGGTTTGGCATGTAATTTCTTTACTAAGATAACAATTATGATATTAAAAAGCATAAGTGCACTTACCCATACAAATTTGACAACATTAATTTTATGTTGTAAAATATATTTATAATAAAAAAATGTATCAGTTAAACCCCTGTCCTTGAATTGACCATATAAGTGGTAAGTGGAGTACTCCAGCATAGAAATCCCCTATTGGACAATATACAAAGAAAACAGGTGGCAAATCATAGAATGCCCCCAATTCCCCAATACCCTCACCATTCCTCTTCGCTCCCCCCACGGCCCATCTCCAAAATAGTCCAAAACCCATAAACCCCTTCCTCCTCTTCTCCCCCAAAAACTAGGGTTTCACTCCACCCCCACCACCCCTCGCCGCCGCCGCCATGGCCGCCGACACGTCGAAGCCCTTCTTCCCGGCGGCGCCGAACCCAGCCCTGATCCCCACCGGCCGCAAGCCGTCCCGCCTCTCGCCGGAATCCTCCTACTGGCGCTCCTTCCGCAACTCCGAGCTCACCCCCACCAACGAATTCAACGTCACCCACCTCGCCTTCTCCCCGGCGGCGGCGAAATCGGCCCCCACCCTCGCCGCCACGTGGGCCACCTCCGTGCACCTCTTCTCCGGCGACCCGCTCTCCCCTCTCCCCCGCATCCCCGCCTCCGATGACGTCACCTACTCCCCTTCGTTCCGCTCCGACGGCGCGCTCCTCGCCGTCGGCGACAAGAAGGGCGTCGTCCGCGTCTTCCGCGCCGACAAGAGGCCGTCGTCGGGCGGCCCGCTCCGCAAGCTCGCGGCGCACTCGGCCGAGACGCGTGTGGTGCGTTACCCGGTCGCCGGCGGCGACAAGGTGCACCTCTTCACCGCCGGCGACGACGCGATGATGGCCTACTGGGACGTCCCCTCCGAGACGCCCGTGTTCACCGCCGCCGCCGCCCACCGTGACTACATCCGCGCCGGCGCGGCGTCCCCGGCCGACCACAACATCTTCGCCACGGGATCGTATGACTGCGCCGTCAAATTGTGGGATTCCCGCACGGGGAATTCGCCTTCGTTGTCATTCTCTCATGGTGAATTGGTTGAGAGTGTTTTGTTCCTGCCGTCGGGCGGGTTGCTGGCGACGGCCGGTGGGAATGTTGTGAAGATTTGGGATGTTATTGGTGGCGGGCGGCTTATTCACTCGGTGGAGAGCCATGTCAAGACGGTGATGGCGCTTGCGCTTGCGAAGATGAGCAACACTGGGGAGACGCGGTTGCTTAGTGCAGGGATTGATGGTTATGTCAAGTGTTTTGATTATGGGGAGCTGAAGCTCACGCACTCGATGCGGTACCCCAAGGAACTGCTTTCTTTGGCGTGCTCGCCTTGCGGGACTGTGCTGGTTGCTGGGTCTTCAAAGGGAGTGATTTATATGGGTAAGAGGAAAAAGAAGTTGGGACAGGATGAGGAAGAGGGTAAGGGTGTTGGTGGTGAGTTTGATTGGACAACACCCAAGCCGGGGAAGCCACGATTGGGACCGTCCAACTATCGGTATTTCCTCCGTGGACAAAATGCGAAGCCCAAGGAGGGTGACTTTGTGATCCAGAAGCCTAAGAAGGTGAAGTTCGCTGAACATGATAAGTTGCTGAGGAAGTTCAGGCACAAGGATGCTCTTGTTGCAGCCTTAGCTCAAAACAATCCAAGGAGCATTGTGGCAGTGATGGAGGAGCTAGTTGCAAGGAGAAAGCTGGTCAGATGCATTGGGAATTTGGACAAGGAAGAGCTTGGACTTCTCCTGCAGTTCCTGCACCGAAATGCAACCTTGCCGAGGTATGCAAGGTTCTTGATGGGGGTGGCAAACAAGGTGCTGGAGATGCACGCAGATGATATCCGATCAGATGAAAACCTAAGGGGTTGTATCAGGAATCTTAAGAGAATGGCTGCAGAGGAGATTCAGATACAGCACACATTGCAGGGGATTCAAGGGATGATTTCACCCATGCTTGCACTTGCCAGTAGGTGAAAAGGTGCCTTTCTTGTATCGGGATTTTTTGTATCTGTTAGATTGCAGTGAGGCATGCCATACATGTTGATGTATGCTAGCTAGTTTACAAACTATTATTGCCACCGGAATTTTGGCTGTCAGCTGATTGATATACTACTCTTGTGTCGCAAAAAGTTTTGATCAGTTCAATCTATTGTCATTTTTGTGCTATGCAGTGTTGCCTTTCGAGTGTTGCAATGGCTTGTTCGTAGTGCTTGCTAAACTCCCTTTTCAGCTTACTTTGCATGATTCAGTATTTGCATATCTGTCTTGGTGGTGTAGCAGCAATGCATGTGATGTTTTTCAGTTCTGGTTTGGTTTCAAATTGCCAGTAGGATTATGTTTCGAATTGTGATGCAGATTACACTATTTTGTTCTGTATCTTATACGTAGAATGTCAATGTGGCTCGTTTTTGCTGCTAGTGTTGTCTTTTGTGTTATTGTGAACGATATCTTTGTATTATTGTGAAACAGAGTGGTAGTACTGGGGTCACAATGCTTAAATGCTGTACTGGACATGGATAGACAAAGCTAATTTTGTTGGTGTCTTTTGTGCAGATTTATGACTTTCTTGTATATTTACTGACACGAACCCTGATATCTCATCTTTTACTTTGCATATGGGCTTTGCGTAAGCTATTATTATAACATGTTGTAGATGCAAAAATCTTTGCAAAGAGACCAGTAATGTTCGGTGAAATTGTGCTGTTAGGCACTTGGGCAGCAAACGCCGAGTTGTCACCAAAATGTGTATTGCAACATAGACGATACAGATATGACGATCTGCGTGGCTGTATGGATCATCTAAGATGGCATGGCTAGTGAGGTTTATGATTTTTTTTTCCTGTTTGGAACAAGTGTACACTGTTTTAAATTTTTGTTTTTTTTGGAAAATTAGTTCATTTTGTGTGGGAATGGCTGAAAAATAGGACCTAAATTCATCAACCCCGAACATACAGAGAAATCAATCGGCTAACTTCAGTCACTGAATTGGACCTCCCAATTCGCAAATTCGCATGTAGTAGTTCATTTAACAAAGTGATCACGATTTGTTTTGACATGATGTGAAGGCATTATTTAGCGCACGCCAAAAAGTTGGAAACAATGGCTATGCATAATTTTTTGAATTTTGGGTGGATATTTAGCAATAGGCTTGCTTGAATAAAATTACTGTCTCCTACTAAGGTTGTTCTATGCTTTCTCTGGCTGTCCTTGAGTTGTGTGGGTTGAGTTTGGCACATAACATTATACAAAATATGAAATTGCCAGCACTCCTTTATTTCAAATTTTGTATACCATTTTTATTTCAAATTCCCCATCCCAAAGAAGGCCGGGCCCTCGGCAGCTTGGTAAAAAAAAAGCCCAGAATCACTGCTTCCTTTCACCGATCCACCCTGCGAAATTTTACCGTGTACCTTTTTCCCCAATTCGGCCATGTCACTCTCCACCCACCTCCACCTCCACCTCCTCACCCCAACCTCCCCGCCGTCGCCGGCCACCTACTCCTCTCCCCGCCGCCGCCTCCACTTCCACCTCCCGTCGCCACGTTCCCATCCCACCCCAACCCTAGAATCATCCCAGAACCCCGCGCCGCCGCAGCCCTTGCAGTCCTCCTGGCCATCTCCAAGGCGGCAATGGCGGTGGCGAAGCAAATCACCACCGCCGCCGTTCATCGACGACGGAGTGTCATCTGGAGGGGAGAAGGAGAAGAAGAAGAGCTTCTGGGGAGCGGTGAGCTTGATTGTTGGCACGGCGGTGGGGCCGGGGATGCTGGGTCTCCCGTCGGCGACCATCCGCTCCGGCATGGTTCCCTCCACCGCCGCCATCGTCCTCTCCTGGGTCTACGTGCTGTCCTCCATCGTCCTCGTCGCGGAGCTCACCTTCGCCGCGATGGAGGATGGCGGGGTCGGCGAGGTCAGCTTCACGGGCATTGCGTCGAACACCTTGGGTGCGTCGCTGGGGACGGCCGTGGCCGTCGTCTACGCCGCTCTCAGCTTCGCCCTCCTCGTCGCCTGCGTCGCCGGGATTGGATCCCTGGCGTCGCAGCTGTTCCCGGCGGCGGATCCGGTGCTGGCCAATGCTGTGTTCCCGTGCTTCGCCGGGGCGCTCATCGCGTTCTTCCCGTTCGAGGCCGTCGACGGCGCCAACCGCGCGCTCTGCGGCCTCATGCTCGTATCTATTGCGGCGCTTGTGGTGACCGGCGTCTCCGTCGGCCGGAGCAGCATGGTGAGATCGCTCGGCTTCGCTTGCTGGCGTCCTGCGGCCATCCTGCCTGCGATTCCGGTGACGGTGCTGACGCTTGGGTTCCATGTCATCACGCCGTTCATCTGCAAGATTGTGGGGGATTCCGTGTATGATGCGCGGCGGGCGATACTAATTGGGGGTGCTGTTCCATTGGCCATGGTGTTGTCGTGGAACGCGGTCATTCTCGGATTGGCAGGTTCAAGTGGAAGTGCAGGATTTGATGATCCTATTAAGCTTCTGCTCTCGGTGAATCCAGCAGCATTGCCTGCCGTTCGAGGTTTCGCGTTTGCTGCATTGGCGACAAGCTTGATTGGATATGCAGTAAGCTTTCCGAAGCAGCTGGCTGATACTATGGAGTTAATTGTTCAGAGGTTTTCTCAGAAGGGAGGAATTGGGCAGATCTCTGAATCTAGCAGTGGGCATGGCAGAAATGGGGCTGTTCTGACATGGATTGTGCTGATAATTCCTATAGTTATTGCATCATTCTTTTCAGCTGCATTCTCTAAGGCATTGGACTTTGCCGGAGTTTATGCAAACTGCTTCCTTTTTGGGATCCTCCCTCCTGTCATGGCCTGGATTCACCGGTTACAGAAGAGAAAGAGGTAACTTTAATTATACTGTCTCTCTTCTCGAAGATAAATTTTACAGTTGTCAGTATACCTGATGTGAAATTCAGAAAACAATTGAGGATAGAGAGATGCTCAAATAATGTGCAATTATCTGTAGACTAGTATATACAATATCTTGAGGTAGCAACTTCTCTCCATCTTAGATAATGTCTAGCAGAACTCCAACATGGTAACCATGCAGAACTGGTGCATGGTAAATTGAAAATATTATGACAAATAACAAGGGTGAGATTTCGAGTTGGTACTGAGTCAGGATGGAAATTAAAAGGAAAGGTCAGATAGACAACAATTACTAACTGAAAGCAAGATTGACACGTACAGAATATGGAAACCATTAGAAGACACTAAATTATTCATTTTCTTCAAGGATCAGAGCACTTAGCCTGCCCACACTCTCCAGCTCAACAGATCATTCACAACATCGTTGTAATTTCTTTGTGAATCATATGTCTCATTCTTTTCACGTCTGCAACAAACCATTAATACTGCTCAAGTTAACCTCACGATAGGACATTCCACCTATTTTTCTGAATACAATCACATTGTTTCAAGACATTAGGTGTTGCTCCTTTCTAGATTTGAACCTGTCACTCTTCAAGAACTATGCTATCCGCAGTTGTAATTGTATAACATACTACTAACAACAAACCCAGCTTTATCATATTAAACTTAAGTAGCTATCCATCCCTTTCATTCTGCTGGCACACCAGATATATCTTTGACTTGTTTTCACATCAAATTGTGGCCTCTTTTGTCTTATGTGTGTGTGAATAGCATGATGCAATATATGTGACATAAGATCATTGGTTCCAGATGTAATACATGTTTTTGTCTAAATGATTACATAATATTATTATGATTTATAATTAAAAAATACTAGTAAAAAAAAAGGCAATACAAAAAATTCGAGTAGAAACTATTGGTGCTCTATGAATTTATGATGTTGAACATGTCATCATTTTGGTGTCTAATGGCCCAACTTTTGGTATGCTTCTTCATACAGATCGTATGATTCATGTGAAGATATTTTGCCTGGTGGAAATGCTGTTCTCCTAGTACTTTTCAGTATTGCTGTGGTCCTAGCATTGTGGCACTAGACGGTATGCATATCAGTAACATCTTTTGCTTCTTTATGTCAAACACACCATGAGCCAAAGCTTGAATGAACATTTAACTTTGATTTCATACTTTTAATATCCCCCATTTCATGACCTTACACATTCTTGTCAGGTGTTCGGTATTCAGTATTTAACAATGATATGTTTCTTCTTTTGTAACTTGTTTGGTGCTTCTATGGTATCTCTAAATCTAAATTGCACAAGCCTTGATATAGTTGTGGGAGTAGTGTGTATGTGCAATTTACCTTTTCAATCTTTTTCCATATCTCCCTTTTCTTTCAGTTTTGGAGAGGACACTGGTGCACCACTTAAATATTTACATTTATAGTAAGACTAGTCTTTACAAGCTATTGGTGTTACGCTGAAGAACCAACAAAATTATGAAGTGCAATAGTGCATTATTAACTTCAGGAAATTCTCACCTATAATGTACAAAAAAAATAGCACCACATGTACAAGTGGGAGTTTATAAAAACCTTGACATGCTGGCCAGTCCAATGCTACTTGTAGTTTTGTTTAATTTCTAGATTAAGGCAGCTGAGCACCCAGAAATTGATAGATAGGTAATAGGACATAGCGGTTGATTTCAGGGCACGTGTTAGTTTGAGTGTTTTATAGGTTTCGTGGTGTTATTGTAGTACCAACCGTTGTATCATTCCAGAAGTCATTTTTTCAGAGCCCATTCTGTGTTCCATAATACAGTCTGTCCCTCTTTAACATTTGGCTTTTAGTCTTTTATATTTGTTGGATGGGTCGTATATCTTGAGTGGTGGTTCACTAAGCATACCCGAATGTTTGGAAGGCAATACTACCAAGGAGTATTCAATTGGGGGAACTGCATGCTAGTTTGTCATGAATAATCTTACATTCAATGAATATTAAAAAAAAACATGGTCAGGTCTTTCTCAGAAGTTACTTATTCACCTTAGTCTACTTTAGAATCAATGACTAATCTCAGCTTAGCACCATTATTACACTGTGGTCTCTCCTGCCCATTTGAGAAAAAAAAAACTGTTGCATTGTTGTCATCACTAAGCGTGAACCACATGTGCAGTCCTTTGATGTTTGTACAATCCAAAATCTCATATCTTATATTTCATACATCTTGTCCTAGGTGACTACAAATCTCAGTGCCCAACCCTTCTGGAAGACAGAATACCTGCACATAGGTACATCGTAAGATAACTGTGCCAGATATGAGAGGATGTGGGTTTCTCTTGGCATTTCCATCTCCAAGTCAGATTGCCTCCTTTCTTTGTTTTGCTTTCGACTTTTAGGTACTCTTTTAGTGTCTGTAACTCTACTGGACAATCTGAAGGTTCTGCATTGTTTACATGTAAAACGTTATGAATCAGACAAAAGTAAAAAGCAGTAGCTAGTGTGAAATTTTAGGTGCTGATTCCTTGAAGGTGAAAGGAGCCTGGATAGTGGACAATAAGGCATCTGCAAGTTGCAGCATCCATATATGGTAACTTGATTTACTGCCTGGTTGGCTAAGTTGTGTGTTAGTCCTATTTTTTCTGGTAAAAAATTTGTTGAGGGCGACTGTACTTTATTATCTTGTTTATATGTAATTGGGATCGATAGTTAGAACCTATTTACAGTAATAAGAGTTATTTAACTATACGTGATAACTTTTACGGTGTTTCCAACTGGTAGTCTGGTATCCGAAGGTTTTTTCTGTTGATTCCTCTCTTTTAAGTGTTAACCTACCTAACCGGAAGGAATTTTCAATTTTGGCCTAAGAATCTCTTATGCCATCTTATTTCAATTAGAGGTGAAACCATTTTGTTTGTCATGCAACACTACTACTATACAAGACAAAATATAGGGAGGATATGTGTCAAGTTCCACATGTAGGTAAACGACCAGCAGTCAAAGTTTAAACTTAGTAAGTGCCATTTATTCTAGAACCAAAAATCGAGCGGAACGTCACTGTAAAAGAAGTGAAGGAATTACTCTACTCATTCTAAATTAGATGACGCTTTGACTTTTTCTTTCAATGTTTGATCATTTGTCTTAAACTTTAGTGCAAATATAAAAAGGATAAGTCATATTTAAAACACTTTTGATAATAAAGCAAGTTGTAATGCAAAATAAATAATACCCTCTAATCCTAAATAATATTGGATTTAATACTTTGTAGTAAATTTTGTCCTTAGTTAATATATTTAGTAATTACATAATTTTTGAATAAAAATGAATGGTGAAACAGTACTTAAAATTACAGCAGGTATTTTAGAGTTGACATAGTATTAAGCATGTGCGTGTATAGCGACAGGTTGCAGTGAAGACTTACAGTGCATGCGACGCATCGAAATAGGCAGAGGGCAGGCTCCCGTTCCTTGATTTTTATTCAGCACGTGGGCGTCGTCAACCACCTGCGCGCTGCGTGCGAGCGTCGTCGTTGAATCATCGAATCATCGCTGCTGCCTCCCTGCGAAAACATCGAGCTACTGTTCCCTCCCTTTTGACCTTTGCTGGCTGTGGATGGATCATGATAGTAGATGGAAGGAGGGCGGCTAGGCTAACTACTTGGGCGCCACTCTATGTATCATCGGCAACTGGAAGGAAGCACGGAGAAACAGGGACCCGACAGGGCGACAGGGAAAGGTCAGCATGCTCGCAAGCACGCCCAGGCCCAAGGAGATCTATCCATTGTTTGACAGATGCACACTATGGTCCGCTGGATTTTTTACATTCTACCGTAGTCTTCTGCCAGAAATTGGAAAACTTATTATACAATTAGACTATTACAAAGCTTATTTTTATACGACAGAGCGGCTAGTTAAGCCGCACAATGACGGTAACCTTACCCCTAGCAACAGCAAGTAGCCAAGTTCGCACACAGCTAACCACACACATTCCCTTGGCCGCAGAAGAACCACGTACGTAAATACGCATATATAGACAAGCTCATCTGGCAAAATCAAAATAAATCCCTTAAATAATGCAAAATCAAAAATGAGGGCGACTCGCCTCGCCACAGGACCAGTGGGTCCCCAGGGAAGATGAAGTAGGCACTGACGTCATCGCTGGCGGTGCCTGCAAGGCATAGTGGCATCATCCTCGTGGTGTCGCCGTCGATCGACTTGATTATAACAAAAGCATCTGTTGATCCGTGCGACGCAGCTGTTGGGTTCAATGAACCAAGCGCGCGACCCCCGTCCTCGTTTCGCCCCCTTTTTTTTGTCTTTTTTAAAATTTCTTTTCTTTTTGCTACTGAAATTGGCCGACCGATGGCTGCACGCCTGCACGTGCACGGTGCACCTAGCCGCCGGCTTGACTCGTACTATTCCCGTGCTAATCAAGTTCATTAGCCATTAATTACTAGATGTAATGTTTCATACAACTAGTATGTTTTATTTCCACAAGTAAAAAAGGGAAAATAGACGAGAGATTGATGATTGTGCTAAACAGGGGTTGGTAGTCCATGACCAAAGCCACACACTTTCTAGCTTTTTTTAGTTGCGCTTATGAATTTTTTTTTAGACTGTTGCGCTTATGAATTATGAGTTGTATTGTTTTTATTTTTAGATATTAGTTTGAAAACAAAGTAGTAGAATATTAATCCCTCCGGTCTTTAATATAATTTAGTCTAAAACCATTTTTCCATCCCTCACTTCTGCTACGTGTATTTGGAGTATTTCAAGCCCATTCTTCAGGTGGAATCTAATTATCTAAAGTATTATGAGAAACTCCTCATTAAGCTTTTAATAGAAAAGTTGATAAATTGCAATTTCACAAGACGTAAATATACTTAGCACTACTTCAGTTCTTAAGTCAACCCAATCGAGAGCATGGTTGACAACTTCCTTCTAGGGTCAAAATGCAAGAGCTAGCGAGATGACGAATCTCAATATATTCTATTTCAAATTTGATACAAATGTAAAATTTAGAAACACTCACCTTTTTTTTATGATGTAGTTCAAATGAAGGCATGAAACACTCACCTTTTTTTTGAAAATTAGAGAATAGTAGGCTGAACTAAAAATTGTTATTTGGTGAATGTTTGCTCCTTTATACTCGTATGATTATGATGTGTTGTATCCACCAAAAATACTTACACATGTGGACGAAGTTAGTAGATTTGAGTCGGAAGTTTCAAAAACGAAATCAAAGTTTTGAAATTTGAGCTAAACAATTTTAAAGGGATAAGCTCATATTATAATCCTCAACTATTAGGTTGGTCTAAAAAGAACTACTCAACTACGAAACCGGATATTTCATATCGCTCAACTATTAAAATCGGACAAAATACCTCTAAGAGCGATATAACCTGATTTTGATAGTGGTTTTTATTAGTTTAATACCCAATTATATTTAAGTTATATCAAGATAGTTTTCATCTCTCGCTAATTAGGTGTCACATAAGTAAAATAAATTTATACATTTTAAAAACCGCTTAACAGTTTAGAAAAGATAAAACCATTTTTTTTTTTTGCAAATGTGAAGAGCCACGTCATCCAGACAAAGCGACCGAATATGCGGCCACTTCATCTCCTTCCTCCAGCCGCCGACCCCAAAATCTGACCCGACGACCCTCCCCCAAATCCACCTCGACTCCACCTCCCACGAACCTTCTCCTTCTCCATCCCCTCCCCCTCCTATATAACCCCCCTTCCGCCGCCGCAAACACCCACCATTACTCTCAAATCCAAAGAAATTAACCACCCAAATCCATCCCACCACACTCCCCCCAAATCGAACAACCCAAGAAGAAGATGACGTCATCATCACCATCACCATCACCATCACCGGCGGCGGCGGCGGCGGGGCGGCGAGCCCGCGACGCGGAGGCGGAGCTGAACCTGCCGCCGGGATTCCGGTTCCACCCGACGGACGAGGAGCTGGTCTCCCACTACCTCTGCGCGCGCGCGGCGGGGAGGTCGCCGCCGGTGGCGATCATCGCGGAGGTCGACCTCTACCGCCACGACCCATGGGACCTCCCGTCCATGGCGCTCTTCGGCCGCCGCGAGTGGTACTTCTTCACCCCCCGCGACCGCAAGTACCCCAACGGATCGAGGCCCAACCGCGCCGCTGGTTCCGGCTACTGGAAGGCCACCGGCGCCGATAAGCCCGTCGTCTGCGGTGGGAGGACGGCCGGGATCAAGAAGGCGCTCGTGTTCTACCATGGGAAGCCCCCGAGAGGGGTGAAGACGGAGTGGATCATGCACGAGTATCGCCTCGCCGCCGATCGTGGTGGCAATTCCACCTCCGCGACGAAGAAATCGGGCACTCTTAGGGTGAGTAGGAGAATTTCTGAGTCCAATTGATTGCTCGGTGGATTTTGGGTTGGATTGAGGTAGAAATTCTGATGGTGTGTTTGGGTTTGTGATGCAGTTGGATGATTGGGTTTTGTGCCGGCTGTACAACAAGAAGAACGAGTGGGAGAAGATGCAAATCAAGGAGGAGGAGGTGGCCATGGCGGCGCCGGCGATGTCGCACACGCCGGAGTCGGAGATTGACAACAACGACGACGACCAGTTCCCGGAGCTGGACTCGCTGCCGGCGTTCAGCGACGGCGACATGGTGGTGACGCCCAAGGAGGAGGCGCAGGACGACGATTGGCTAATGGGGATGAGCCTCGACGATCTCCAGGGCCTCGGGTCACTGCTTCAGGGCGATGAAATCTTCTCCTCCTCCATGATCGCGCCGCCGGCAGCGACGATGGCGGCGGCGAAGACGGAGCAGTGGGGCGTGCCATTGTTCTGAACTCGCTATCGAGGAGGAAGAAGGAGAAGGTAGCTTTGTACATAAATTCAGAGTTTCAGACATGTTCAGAATTCAGAGATGGTTCAGGATTAGTGGCTCTGTGATCAGTATGGTACGGAGGTTACTTTGTAGTTTAGCTCTGTTAATTGCTCCAGATTGGAGGTTGATTGAGGATTCAGTTCTAATGTACTGAGTGTTACTTAGATTCTGAGCTGTGTCAGGTGATAATTCTTTGTTTCTTTTTTTGGTGGGTTTACCGTGATGTAAGATACTAAGATTTGTTTGAGAGATGGTTAACTAGGGATAAACACATCCCTCCTTGATTTGCCATTGCTTGTGTTCTTTCTGGTGATTTTACAAGAATTTTGACAGAAGTTGACTGTATGACATGGGAGTATTGAGAGGTATTGAGACCAGCAGTGATTTTTTTTTCAGTCAATGAGCTGAATTTGGTGATCTGGGCAGTTTCTTTTTGACCGGTGACCATCTTGTCACTATCATATTGGTAGGGAGAACCATACCTGAAGAAATTTTTTTATTGGACTTCAGAAATATCTGGCATGACGATTTCAGAAATAAAATTGTACGCGACAAAGATGACGCGAACACGGCTTTCATCCATGATAATGTACGCTACAAAGATGACGCCATGTCTGACGAACAGAACCGTATTCACCTGCAAAGTGCAAACCATCCTCAGATAGTACCTCCATTCAGTAATTTTTGTGGTTTCAGACAAACATTTTTTGCTTGTTTGTGTTGTATCTGGCAATTATTATCTGGTCCTGACCTCATAATAAGTTCTCTCCAAAAAAATTTCCCTGGTAAAGATGGCTTGCGTTTATACAAGGAAAAATTGATGCAGAATTGAGGCCAGTGCAAGCAGCCATCGCCCTTGAGGAAGGCCTAATGGCCACAATGGCAGGCAACATATATCATCAAGCCTAAACATGTACGCCAGGCAAGAGATTGCTGGTTACATAATGTGGTCTGGTTTATATGTCCCTTCATGAAGCAAGTTACGATAGAACAACTGGTTAAGAATTCAGAGATCACAACTGATTCATAATTCAGAGATCTGTTTTAGGTGGCTGCACACTGTATACACTGGTTCAGGGTGTCTTGTTCAGAATTCAGTGCAGAAACTTTAATTATGTAGTGTACTGTAGTAGATAGTGGTATACTACCTTCGTCTCAAAATATAACTATCTGAGCAATTCAAATTTGTCTCAAAATACAACTACCTCTATACCCACCTACCACATCTCCACCAATCACAACCATCCCTCTCACCTACCCTCTTCTCTCAACCAATCACAACACTCTATTTCCGCAATCTTAATTTCTCCAAAAAACGACATAAGTGCTTATATTTTAAGACAGAGGTAGTAACTAGTATGAATGATGATCGAAAGGATTGGATTCCAATGAAATGATCACTAGTGCTGTAACAAGCGATTACATTCTTTCCTTTCTGGTCTACCATTTTTTCGTGGTTCTAGATTGACCATGGTCTACTCTATTGAAGTGAGAATGAGAGATCCAGTGAGTACCAAGAGATTCAGTGAGATGATTTAATCTGAGTTGTCCTCATCTGCGGGACAAGAATGATGCTGCAAATTGTATAAACAAGAGACATGAAGTGAGCAGTGAGCACATGTTTGGGTGAAGAAATGGGAATGCACAAAAGATGTGCACATAATTGCATTAAGAAGGACAATTGCAGAGTTAGTTTACAAATTGAACAAATATGAAAGAACAAAACGTTCTACCGCAGAGAATTCTATTTTTGAAGATGTGCAGGAATTTTGTCTTCCTGGAATTGTTGAAACAAAAAAGGAACAAACGGCAAATGTTTCTCTCCAGGTTCTGCTAGAATTTATGTTGCTACTAGAGAACCAATCGCGTTGAAGGTCCTTGATTGAAAACTGATTTGGCTATTGTGATAAATGTTCTTTGTGACATGATGACAGAAATTTGAAGACCGTCCCCCCTGAGATGGTTGTCTTCTCTTCTATAAGGCACCTTTTGTGATGTCTAACGTTGCTGTGGCGATGAAGAACATGCCTTTAGAAGTATTTGTAACCAGGTGGAATCGAGGATTTCCATATGAGGGCAAATGTAACAACTCAGAGACGACCAAGGAAGAGGGTACCATAGGTTGAAAAATTTCTATAACAAGTAACAGCCCGAAAGCTCCCTATTTCCAACTTAATTAGGATACTGGGCACATCTTCAACTACATGAACATGTATAGAGTGACCACATGTTTCACCCTTGACAATATTCACAACCACACCTTGTCTCAGGATCATAGTGCAATGTTTATCGGAGGACATGAATACTACAAATTGCAGATACAACTAGCTGATAAATTATAGTAGTCCACAGTTACCCTTGTTCAATCAACTAGAGTGGTAGGTGGTGCACTGTAAAAGAGCTCAATTATATAGGCACAATTTGTTGGGAACATATCTAGTGCACAAGACTTTTCGGGCACACACGTGCACATAAACTAACAAATTTCACCAAAAATTCTGTAAAAAATTTGAGCATATACTTTCAATAGTGTTACACATATCTGTAAAGTCTCATCTTAAAATTCATTATACATAAAAAGAAATAAAAATGACAAAATTCTGACAGATTTTTACTTAAAAAAACTGTCAGATTTTTCATCTTTTTGTTGTGCCTGAAATATAAAGAAATTTAAGATAAAATTTTACATATATGTATAGCACTATTGAAAGTACATACTCAAATTTTTTCAGAACTTTTGGTGAAATTTGTTAGTTTGTGTGCACGTGTGTGCACGAAAAGGCTCGTGCGCACTAGATATGTTCCCTAATTTGTTAGAGGACATTGCGACTTTACAGTTTTTCAGGTTCTTGCTATTTGGGGGCCCTAGGCGATATGAAGGTTGGGGGCCCATGATGAAACTTTAGTTGCTTATTGCATACTACTCTCTCAGATACAAAATATAAGTTGTTTTACATCTCTAGATGGAGAACCTACAATAAGTAACTAGGGGTACAACTAGTATGCTTGCTGATTGAAAGGATTGGATTATTAGAGCTGTGACAAGTGATTACGTTCTTTCCATTCTGATTTACCATGTTACTCGTGGTTTCCGATTGACCGTGGTTACTCTATTGAAGTGAGAAGCACGGTAAATCAAAATGAAAACCACAAGAAAAACGGTAAAGATTTGTGCATCTTTGCTACACACTTCACCTCTATTCAAGTGTGTAGCACGAAGATTTAGTGAGATGACTTGATCAATGACTTGGACTGTTGGACATAGGGATTGATTTGAGCTCATATGGGGGACAAGAATGATGCTGCCAATTATATAAACAAGAAACATAGAGTGAGCACATGTACTCTTAGGTTACAAACTGCACAAAATAAAAGAACAAAGCACATTACATTAGTTTTTTTCTCTCTCTCCTTTTTTTTTTGCGGGGAAGCACATTACCGTAGTTAATTCTGTTCTTGCAACAAATGTTTATCTCTTTCAGTGCAAGAAAAATATAAAAGCAAAACAAATCTTTATATTATGAGAAAATTCCCTGTATGCCCTTGAAATTTTGCTCTATCCCTACCATGCCCTTGAGTTTTGACGTATCCCTTATGTGTACCTGAGTTTTCATTTTGATCCCCTTCATACCCATACCGTTAGTTGACCATCAGTTGACCGTTAACTTGCTTTCAAAATGACTATATTACCCCTCCTTAGAATACTTATATGCTAGCTTTTTCACTGACATAATTTTTGAGTTGAAAATATTTTATTAGTTAACAACAAAAAAATTTGATTATATGACCTCAAAGTATGAATACTTAAATTTATTTTTTAAAAAATAAATTGAATTCAAGGAAGTTCATAAAATATTTTTTATATTTAAATACAAGTTAAATATAGTTTTAATTTTTAAATTCTCGGTGAAACTTTTATATGAGTTTCATTACTTTAGTAAGCTTGTTTAAAAATCTATTAAAATGTTTTTAAAAAATTAAATCTTGGTTTTAAAATTTAGGTTAACCAGTATCTTTTGGTTTACTAGTACAAATTTTAAAATATTAATATTAAGCTTTATTTCGCCTTTTGAAGTGATCACATGACTATGAAAAGGGCAACATGGTCATTTAGGAGAAAATATAATGGTCAACTATTGGTCAACTAACGGTATAACTATGAATGAGGTCAAAACAAAAATTCAGGGGTATACAAGGGATGTGACAAAATTCAAGGGCATAAAAGGGATGTAGCAATTTTTCAGGGACATGTAAGGAATTGCCCCTTATATTATCTACAGGTGATGAAACCTACTCCTTCTCCATGCTCGCGCCGCCGGGAGCGGCGAAGACAGAGCAGTGGGGCGTGCCATTCTTCTGAACTCTGTCTCGATGAGGAAGAAGGAGAAGGTAGCTTTGTACATAAATTCAGAGTTTCAGACATGTTCAGAATTCAGAGATGGTTCAGGATTAGTGGTTTTGTGATCACAATGATATGGCGGTTAGTTTTTAGTTTAGCTCTGGTAATTGCTCCAGATTGGAGGTTGATTGAGGATTCAGTTCTACTGTACTGTGTGTTACTCAGATTCAGAGCTGTGTCAGGTGATAATTCTTTGTTTCTTTTGGGGGGTTTACCATGATGTAAGATACTAAGAATTGTTTGTGAGATGGTTAACTGGGGATAAACACATCCCTCCTTAATTTGCCATTGCTTGTGTTCTTTCCTTTTTGGTGATTTTACAAGGATTTTGACAGAAGTTGAGTGAATGACATGGGAGTATTGAGAGGTATTGAGACCAGCAGTGATTTTTTTTTCAGTCAATGAGCTGAATTTGGTGATCTGAGCAATTTCTTTTTGACCGGTGACCATCTTGTCACCATCAGATTGGTAGGGAGAGCCATACCTGAAGAAATTTTTTATTGGACTTCAGAAATATCTGGTATGACGGTTTCAGAAATAAATTTGTACGCGACAAAGATGACGTGAAACGGCTTTCATCCATGACGATGGTAAGACGCCATGTCTGACGAACAGAACCGTATTCACGTGCAAACCATCCTCACATAGTACCTCCATTCAGTAATTTTTGTGGCTTCAGACAAAATTTTTGGCTTGTTTGTGTTGTACTAGGAGTATCTGGCTATTATTATCTGGTCCTGACCTCATAATAAATTCTCTCCAAAAATTATCCCTGGTAAAGATATCTTACCTTTATGCAAGGAAAAATGGATGTAGAATTGAGGCCACTGCAAGCAGCCATCGCCCTTGAGGAAGGCCAAAAGGCAAGATTGGCAACAATGGCAGGCAGCATATATCATCAAGCCTAGACATGTACACCAGGCAAGATATCACTGTTTACATAATGTGGTCTGGTTTATATATCCCTTCAAGAAGCAAGTTACAATGGACCAACTGGTTCAGAATTCAGAGATCTGTTTAGGTGGCTGTACACTGTATGCACTGGTTCAGAGTGTCCTGTTCAGAATTCAGAGAAGAAAATTTAGTTTTGTAGTGTACTGTAGTAGATAGTGGTATAACTAGCATGAATTCTGATTGAAAGGACTGGATTCCAATCAAATGATCATTAGAGCCGTGACAAGCAATTACATTCTGTCCTTTCTGGTCTACCAATTTTTGTTGTGGTTCCTGATTGACCGTGGTTACTCTATTGAAGTGAGAATGAGAGATCCAGTGAGTACCAAGAGACATGGAATGAACACATGTTTGGGTGAAGAAATGGGAATGCGCAAAAGATGTGCACGTCATTGCACTAAGGCCAGTTGCAGAGTTAGGTTACGAACTGAACAAAAATAAAAAAACAATACGTCCTACCACAGCGAATTCTATTCTTGAAGATGCGCAGAAATTGTGTCTTGCTGGAATTGTTGAAACAAAAAAAAAAAGAACAAACAGCAAAATTTTTCTCTCCAGGTTCTGCTGAAGTTTTAGAGAACCAATCGCGTCGAAGCTGTGTTGCATCTGCTTCGGCACTGATTTTCGCACTAGTGCCAGTCTTGAAAACTGATTGGGCTATTGTGGGGATAAATGTTCTTTGTGACATGATCACAGAAATTTGAAGGCTGTCCCCCTGAGATGGTTATCTTCTCTGCTCTAAGGCAGCTGTAGTATGCCCAGTGGCGATGAAGAACATGCCTTTAGAAGTATTTGCAGCCAGGTGGAATGGAGGATTTCCATACGAGGGCAAATGTAACAACTTGGAGACGACTAAGGAAGATGGTACCATAGGTTGAAAAATTTCGGTAACGAGTAACAGCCCGAAACCTCCCATTTCCAACTTAATTAGGATACCTGGCACATCTTCAACTACATGAACATGAATATAGTGAGCATATGTTTTACCCTTACAACACTCAAAACCACACCGTGTCTCAGGAACATAGTGCAATGTTCATCGGAGGACATGGATACTATAAATTTCAGATACAGCTAGCTGATAAATTATATAGGCACAATTTGTCAGAGGACATGGTGACTTTACAGGTTTTGCGGGGTGGTTCTCACTATTTGGGGGCCCTGGGCGATCAAAGGTTGGGGCCCAACCATTGAACAAACTTTAGTTACTTATTACGTACTATTCCCTCAGTTACAGAATATAAGTTGTTTTACACCTCTAGATGGAAAACCTACAGTAAGTAATAGATCAGGTATTAGTTATGTAGTGTAGTAGTGGTACAACTAGTATGATTGCTGATTGAAAGGACTGGATTTCAAAGCAATGATATTTTGGGGCCCTAGACGATACGAAGGTTGGGGGGCCAACTATTGAAGAAACTTTAGTTGCTTATTGCATACTACTCTCTCAGATACAAAATATAAGTTGTTTTACATCTCTAGATGGAGAACCTACAATAAGTAACTAGGGGTACAACTAGTATGCTTGCTGATTGAAAGGATTGGATCATTAGAGCTGTGACAAGTGATTACATTCTTTCCATTTTGATATACCGTGTTTCTCGTGGTTTCTGATTGACCGTGGTTACTCTAGTGAAGTGAGAACTAGAGGTTAAGTGTGTAGCAAAGAAGATTCAGTGAGATGGCTTGATCAAGGACTTGGACTGTTGGACATAGGGATTGATTTGAGCTCATATGTGGGACAAGAATGATGCTGCAAATTTTATAAACAAGAAACATAGAGTGAGCACATGTTTTAGTGAGTGCGGAAAAGATTTACGCATCATTGCATTAACAAGGACAAAATGTAGGCTTAGGTTACAAACTGATAAGAATAAAAGAACAAAGCACATTACCGTAGTTAATTATCGGCATGTTTGGTTTGTGGCCTAAATTGACCTTACCAATATTTGGCCATTTTGATAGTGTTTGGATTATTGCCAAATTTAATTTTGGCATGCGTATGAAATATATGCTACTTCAATAGTGAAATTAGACCATTTTGGCTTCAAACCAAACACACATTTACCTTTCCTAATTAGGCATGCCAATATTTGGCAATACCAAATATTGGTAAGGCCAATTTAGGCCTCAATCCAAACTGGCCCTATGTTCTTGCAAAACAAATATTTATCTCCAGGACAGCTTGAGATTTTATTGTTTCTCTCCTTCCCCAGTTTCAGATCATCCATGCATGTTGAATCTTTCTGGGCATTGATTTTCGCACCACTAACCAACATTCTTCAAAACCGCGACTGCCAACAAGCCACAGGGTATTTGTAACCAGGTGGAGCACTGGAGCCAGTATTTTCTGTTTGAGTTCAGTAGCTGCAACTTGGACACGACCATGGAAGAGGCTAGGTTGATACAGCAGTAATAGCACTGCCACGAGTAGCAACCCGAAGCCTTCCATTTCCAAACTAATTAGGATTTCCGGCACATATTAGTTAGATGAACATGAATATGAATATAGTAAGCACGTCCACACCCTGTCTATAGAACAGAATGCAACATTCATAGGAGAACATAAATAGTACTTAAAGAGCGCTTTCATTAAAAAAGAGAAGTATCCACGAAATAATTTCATGTCAGTCAAAAATACGGCAAGACGACTTCACCGATCTAGGACACCTACACTGCTTCTAAAGCTAGACCATAACAAAGGCTTTTAACACGGTGCGTTGGGATTATCTCCTTGACCTACTCCAAAGGTGGGTGAACTGGGTGGCAAACATCCTTCGGTCTTCTTTGACAAAAGTGCTCCTCAACGGTACGCGGGGACCACCAATAACCTATGGAAGAGGTCTCAGACAAGGGGACTTGCTCTCCCCGGTCTCTTCATCCTAGCCATCGACCCGTTACATCAAATCCTACAAACGGCGATGAAGAATAGACTTCTCTCGCCCCTGCATGGCAGGGGCCACGCCTACGCATCTTGCTCTATGCAGATGACACGGTAATCTTCGTCAACCTGACAACCCATGACATGGAAAATCTCGCTGACATCCTTAAGTTTCGGTGAAGTGACAGGGCTCCAGATGAACATGACCAAAAGCCAAATAGCTCCAATCCGCTGCAATGGCCTCAACCTCGCTGACATCACGGCTGTCTTCTCGGCAAATATCACCCACTTCCCAATGAGGTACCTAGGCCTCCCCTTAGTGTTGGGGCGCCTAAAAAAGGTTCACTACCAGCCTCTCCTGGACAAGTGTCGAGCCAGGCTGGCCCCTAGCAAGGGTGGCTGGTGAATATGGTAGGAAGAACGTGCCTAACAAAAGCAGTTCTCACATCTCTGTCCATTTACCACATGACGGCGCTATGACTCTCTGAAGGCATTCTCGAATCCATGGACAAATTTCAGGAAAAATTCCTTTGGGCGGGTGGAGAAGAAATTACCAGAGGCACATGCAAAGTAAATTGGCAAAGAATTTGTTGGCCAAAAGATTTGGGAGGCTGGGAGTCCTTGATCTAAACTGCTTTGCAAGAGACCTAAGACTTCGCTGGCTCTGGTTTGAGTGGACGGAACCCGAAAAACCTTGGGTGGCCGGGAACTAACGTGCCTTGTGACCATCTGGACAGAGAGTTCTTTGCCGTAGTCACCACAATCTCTTTGGGAGATGGCAACACGGCCAGATTTTGGCACTCCAAATGGCTAAACAACCAAACACCGAGATCACTCGCCTCGGACGTCTTCATCGCCTCAAAAAGGTAGAATAGAACAGTCAGTCAAGCACTTTTGGACCGAAGGTGGATCAGGGATTTAAACTTAGCCCAGATGACGTCGCCGCAACATTTGCAGCAAATCATAAACATCTGGAGAGAAATTCAAAGAATGGAGCCCCTAAACAAAAACCGTGATCAAATAACCTGGAACCTGACCAAATCGGGACAGTACACAACAAAGTCAGCCTACAGATTGCAGTTCCACGGTTCTGCAAGAATGGCTTTCACTCAATCCATATGGAAAGCTTGGGCTCCGCTGAAGTGCAAGTTTTTCTCTTGGCTAATCATTCAGAATAGAGTTTGGACAGCGGATATGCTCGAGAAGAGAGCTTGGCAAAACCAGAAGGTTTGCTCGCTTTGCTGTGCCGTTGATGAAACAACTCTACACGTGCTTTCGCGATGCAGGATAACCCATAGCGTCTGGAGAGAGATCCAAAGATGGACAACCACCGATCTACGATGGGACTTATGGAGCTCTTGCCAAACAATCGAGGACTGGTAGCTTTTGATCCTAAGCACACCTAACACCCCCAAAAGACCACTGCAGTCCATCATCATTTTAGTGTCCTATGAGTTTTTGTGTGAAAGGAACGCTAGAATTTTTAGAAACAAGGCCTCCACCTGTGATGTCATTATCGCAAAGATCAAAGAAGAGGCATGCGCGTGGATGCAAGCCGGAGCCCATGTTCTCCAAGAGTTAACCTTTTTAGGAAAGATAACGTGATTGCCTTTTTTATGCGTACGTGTCCGGTTGGCACGCCCTGTACATATCTCTTTGTCTTTTACTCCTACTCTATTAATATACGGATGGCAAAGGTTTTGTGCCCCTTTCAAAAAGAAAAATAGTACTTAAAACTTCAAATACTAACTGATGATTTGTTGTAATCAATCAAAGTTATGATTTATTTTCTCATTGCCTCTGGTCTAGAGAGGTGAGTGGTGCACTGTAAAAGAGCTCAATTATGTATAGGTAAAATTTTTTTCGAGGAACCTCGAAGAGGACAGGGAGCTCCTGCAATTTCTTATAGAAGAAAAGAGTTGATCTAGTTTATAAGGAAAACCGGATCCAAAAACCTTACAACCACACGGTTTATTAGGGGAAACCGGCGAAAACCCTGACAAACAAAGAGCACTAACAACACAGAATGGCCGAAACAGACCAAAAGGGAAGAAACTCCTAAGAAGAAGCCTTCAAGAAGGTAACGCCGACAGAACAGCGCCGTCGCCCGATCCAAAAGAATCTAAGGTTTTCACCTGGAGAAGTCCCCAAAAGAGAAGGAGAGTGATCCTGTAACAAACGCCTCCAACAAGGTCTATGGCACCGAACATGCCGTCGTTGCTAGCACTGGCGAACCAGACAAGGTTTTCACCCCAAGATCAATCACACAACTCCATCCATGTAGATAGATACTCCAAGTTGTCAGCACCAGTACCTGCACAACAAACCTGTACACCAGCAAGACCCTACCATTGACGTCGAAAACTACTACAGGAATGACTGCAAGCATAGTGCACCCCGCAGGAGGGAGGGAGCACTATCGCAGAGAGAGCTGAGCAAGAAACGACGGTAACAAGCAAAGCCCGAAAACGGCCAAAACCTGCCGCCACCCTCCGCCAGGACAACCAGGAAGAGAGGACCGGCGAAGCCGCTAAACGGCCTCCATGTCGAGCCCTACCACACTGAGTTTCACCGGCACTAGTGACGCACATGAAACGGCCGACGCTAGCCACCACCAAAGCTGTACATGGAAGAAAGAGAAAAAGGAAGAAAAACAGCCCCCACTGCTGACAGTCGGTGACATAGCGCCGTCCTTCCAAAGAAGCCGCCATCATCCCCAGCGAGAATGCCACCGGACACAAGCTCCCCGTCGCCGCACTCACACGTGCCAGCCCAAGGCAGGGAAGCCTAGCCGACGAAGCCAACCTCCAGGGAAACTGCCGCAGCCCCTATCAGAACACCGGCCTGCCTAGTTCACAGCACGAAACCCGACGGGCCGCCACCAGCAAGGACCACTGTCACCGCCACCAGCAACGCCACCACCAGGGGCTGAGGACACCACTGCCGACACCACATCGGCAGATCCACGCCTGCGGAGACCATCCAGCAGCCCGGGCGCCGTGGATCTAACCCAGCATGGCCCAGGCGCCGTGGATCTAACCCAGCATGGCTCGACTTTGTACCCGCGGCCGCTGCTAGAAGGGACATCACCGCCGCCGGCACCTGCCATCATCACCAGTAGCCTACACCACCACTGCCACCACGACGCTGGGCCTTGGTTCAGAGAAGGGAGGCGAAGAGCAGATCCAACACCGATGCAGCCATCGCCGCCGTCGGGACCCCACAGCCACCGATGCAGCGGCGGCGCAACCGTGTCGATAACAGAGAGCCGCCCCAACACCTTGGTCCACCACCGCCGAATCACGAGCTTGGAAGACCGACGCCACCCCTAGCCACTAGCGCTGGCCAAGAACTTGCCGACCAGCCTCCGGACATCCGCCCGTCGCTAGATCCGACTACCCGGCCGTGGATCTGGCTGCCTGGCCGTGGATCTGGCCACCTGGCCATGGATCTGGACGGCCACCGCGCCCACCGCCTCCGGCCTACCCCTTGCCGACGACGTAGGACAGGGGAAAGGCCCCGCCGCCGCCGTCCTTGCGGCTGTCCGGCTTTGCCGGAGGCCACTCTGGCGGCGGCGAGGCGAGGGAGAGGAGGAGGAGCCGAAGGGAGGCGAGGTTGGCTCGGTCGCCACCTGTGTCGCCCTTCGGGGAGAGCGACGCAGGGGCCTCTTCCACGTTTTCTGGGNATCCGCCCGTCGCTAGATCCGACTACCCGGCCGTGGATCTGGCTGCCTGGCCGTGGATCTGGCCACCTGGCCATGGATCTGGACGGCCACCGCGCATAGCACTCGATGCATCCCCGTCGCGGACGAGGTAAGAGAGAGGGAGAGCCCCGCCGCCGCCGTCCTTGCGGCCGTCCGGCTTTGCCGGAGGCCGCTCTGGCGGCGGCGAGGCAAGAGAAGGGAGGAGGAGCCGAAGGGAGGCGAGGTTGGCTCGGTCGCCACCTGTGTCGCCCTTCGGGGAGAGCGACGCAGGGGCCTCTTCCACGTTTTCTGGGTTTTTTTGATGTCTATGTATAGATAAATTTTGCCGGAGGACATCGTGACTCTGTGGTTATAGCTCCTGGACACAACAAAAGTCAATCTGTTAAAATGTTAATTTTGCTACTGAACACCATACCCATTAGAATATTCATTTCTATTGGAATAGGAGCGGGACACAATGTAATGCCGCAATTAAGACACAAGAAACTACAAAACTTTCATGTACATACATATAAGGTGGGGATGGAAGATGCCGATCAAAGCTATAAAATTGCACGAGAGCTGTTTAGACAAATGGGGAATGTGTAATAGAAATTGGAGATGTTAGGAATTGAACATCGAGAACAGAGCACCATGGCAGCAGGAACATCGTGCCTGGTTGTGCTTCAGGTAGTTCCCCACGCATGATTACTGACGGGGGCCTTCAATTCTTAATGCACGTGAGTGTACGCACATGTCCAAGCACTCATCTAGGGACAGACATGGTATATGAATGATTATATATGGAGGTTACAATCCCTCCATCTGTTTGAAGGCCAAAACCGTAGGAATAATTTTGTCTTTGGGTCGATTAAGAAAAAAATTTCTCAGTAGTGTCATCTCATGTTTTTCATCTAGTCATCTGAATTCTTGCGTTTTCTCTTAGAGTAAATTGCATTGGTGGTACTTAAACTTGACATATATATGCAATATGTGTTCATTAGGTATTCACAGCAGCAGAAACTGCTTGGACTACCTATAAGACATTTTATAATGAAATAGACAGAAAATACAACAATTTTGAAAGCTTTTGAAACTGATACACACTTCAAGCACATATCTGGTTTAGAGAAATGCCATTGACAAGTGTCTATTTCTAAGAAATGCCATCAATAAGTGCTAGTTCTAAGAAATGTCATCGTACAAATGACTGGTTCTAAGAAATGCCATCGCCGTTAGGGTTTCGTCTACCCACACCGTTAAATCTACTGTTCATACTATAGAATGAACAATGCATTTTAATGGCGTGGATGGACGAAACCAGATGATATTTTTAGGACAAAGTTTCTTAAAAAAATACGTTTATATGGTGAATTTTGTATTTGTTTGACCTTTACCATCTTGGAACTGAACGTCAATTTCGTGGACTAAATGGGCCTGACATTAACTGGTTTAAATTTTTGTTAGTTAACGGGCCTGAGCTGCAGTTAAGAATTCGTTTTTGGTTTTGGCCTTTGTCACCATTAATTGTGAGCAAATAAATCTAAGCACACTAATCAATTGTGACCATCCAGCAGCCCGGGCGCAGTGGATCTGACCCAGCATGGCTCGACTTCGTACCCGCGGCCGCTGCTAGAAGGGACATCACCGCCGCCAGCACCTGCCATCATCACCAGTAGCCTACACCACCACTGTCACCACGACGCTGGGCCTCGGTTCGGAGAAGGGAGGTGAAGAGCAGATCCAACACCGATGCAGCCATCGCCGCCGTCGGCACCCCACAGCCACCGATGCAGCGGCGGCACGACCGCGTCGACGATGGAGAGCCGGCCCAACACCTTGTTCCACCACCGCCGAATCACGAGCTTGGAAGATCGACGCCACCCCTAGCTGCCGGCGCTGGCCAAGAACTTGCCGACCAGCCTCCGGACACCCGCTCGTCGCCAGATCCGACTACCCGGCCGTGGATCTGGACGGCCACCGCACCCACCGCCTCCGGCCTCCCCCTTGCCGACGGCGTTGGAATAATTTTGTCTTTGGGTCGATTAAGAAAAAAAATTCTCAGTAGTGTCGTCTCATGTTTTTCATCTAGTCATCTGAATTCTTGTGTTTTCTTTTGGAGTAAATTGCATTGGTGGTACTTAAACTTGACATTGACATGTATATGCAATATGTGTTCATTAGGTATTCACATCAGCAGAAACTGCTTGCACTACCTATAAGACATTTTATAATAAAATAGACAGAAAATTCAACAATTTTGAAAGCTTTTGAAACTGGTACACACTTCAAAGACATATCTGGTTTAGAGAAATGCCATTCATAAGCGTCTGATTCTAAGAAATATCATCGTACAAGCGACTGGTTCTAAGAAATGCCATCGTCGTTAGGGTTTCGTCCACCCACACCGTTAAATCTACTGTTCATCCTATAGAATGAACAGTGCATTTTAATGACGTGGACGGACAGAACCTAACGGTGATGGCATTTTTAGGACAAAGTTTCTTAAAAAAAAGTACGTTTATATGGTGAATTTCGCGTTTGTTTGACCTTTACCATCTTGGAACTGAACGTCAATTTCGTGGACTAAATGGGCCTGACATTAGTTAACGGGCCTGAGCTGCAGTTAAGAATTCGTTTTTGGTTTTGGCCTTTGTCACCATCAATTGTGAGCAAATAAATCTAAGCACACTAATCTGACAGATTTGACGTTTTTTTTGTTGCATTCCATATAGACAGTCCAAAAAGAAAAGGCAATGTGGAGAATTTCTCAGAAATATCTCTTTTTTTTCTGCATTCCATATAGACAGTCCAAAAAGAAAAGGCAATGCGGAGAATTTCTCAGAAATATCTCTTCCATCTCCAGCTATTTTCCTTGGACTAGTTGATCTATTACTTTAATGCCTGCTACGAGAGCCTTAGAACACAGGGGGTAACCATCGGCCACTGTTAAATTAACTCTATATCATTTAAATGTGTGTCTATTTCAAGGGCATATCCGGTGAAAATAAGCCAAGCATTGAAAACTATTAAAAATCATACCAAAAAATTTGTAAATTCATGAAAACATTACTATAGATAGATGTAAATATGAAATCCATTGAGATAAAATTTCAAGTCCAAACTCAACTTTATTTGGGAGTAAAAAAAGAAAATTTTGGGTGAATAGTAACATACACTATTCACCAAAAATTTGTTGTTCTGTTACTCTCAAATGAAGTTGACTTTGTATTTGAAATTTTGTATCAATTTATTTCATACTTACACCTATCTATATCTACCTAACTATAGTAATATTTTCATGAATTTACAAAACTTTTAGATATGATTTATACGAGTTTCTAACACTTAGCTTGTTTTCACCGAATATGTTCCCCTCTATTTCAGCCCCCATGCTGCCCATCGCAGTACTAGTGGGTGAGTTCATGAGATGGACATATATATTATATAGTGGTACCGAACTGGTATGTACCCTACTAATTAAAGAGTATCCACAGAAAGTTTAGCTGCAGCGTTTTGTTTTGTCAATAAAGAGAGGACATATTTACTTATCTTCAATTGTTGGAGCTTCATGATCTGCGGCAGTATGTAGATCATTATGGGAATATCATATCGGATCCACACAAGTATCCTAAGTACACGCCCTACACACTAATTACTTGTATAGCACTTTCGATAGTATTACACGTCTTAAAATTCAATGTACAAGTAATGAAAAAGACAAAATTCTAACATATTTTTATTATTAAATATCAATTTTTTTTCATATTTTTGTGATATCTAAAATTATTGAATTTTAATGTAAGACTTTTAAGGTATGTACAATATTATTGGAAGCACACGGATGAGTTTTTTCTCTCTAATTTTCAATGATAGTTTTTAGTTGTTGTGCATGAGAAATTTATGTGCACAAGATATGTATGTTCAGATAATTTACTGTTATAGCTTTAAGAAAAATGCAAATACGAAAATTTTATCAACATATTTTACTTATTGATCACAAGGACATATAATCGACACGGACATAAGAAGTTCATATGTTTGCACGAACCTTATCCAATCATACAATGGGCTATGGTGCATGAGGAGGCAAATAGTTATAGCCCTGTATAAAGGCCGGCGGGCACCAATAGATGATCCAACGGCTTACAAGTCGCATCACATGACAAGTCTTCCGCGCGAGCTCACACAGGCCATAGACGCTGGGCACATCCAAGAGTTGTTGGCAATCCAATACTTTACCCCATCGTTCTTTATCGCGTACGCGCGTTGTCGATCGTTGATACCTTAAAAAAATACTACTTTCCTTCGTCCAATAATATAAGCATCTTAAGATTCAAACTTTTAAAAAATAAAAAGGATTGCCGTTAAACATAATAATTATTGGTTAAAGTAGCATCTTAAAGCACATCACACTATCGTCGAGTAAATCAATTAAAAGTAAGTTAGTGAATTTGAAAGATTATAAGTCAAGTGCTTTAGAGTTCAAAGTACTTACCACACGTCCCATGATACTTGACCGACGAGACAGCCACCAACCCTCCATTCCACGCTCTCAGGCAACACACCTGTCAAGTTTCTTCGCGGCTCCTCGTGGACATGGCCAGTGCGAGTCGTGATCACCTCCTCCTCGTCTGCCGTCGGGAGCTCCACGTGGTTGCTGTACATGGCGAGGAACTGTGGCATACATTCTTTCCATCCTTGTTCAACATGTTTTCTGTGATTTAGTACCGTTAGTACTAAGAGATTCAGTGCGAAAAAGCTATTGGGCACGCATGCGCCGGTTACACTGTTTGCAGCCCACTGACCACATGATGCCGAGGAGTAAAATGACCTAGATATTTTTCCTACTTTCTCTTTCCATTTTTCCCCATTCCCTCTCCCTCTCTAAAAATCACAAATCCAGATCCCTATCAGCACCGGGAGAAATTTCACAATATAACACTAAATTCGTAGCTGTTTCAAAAATTGCCATCTAATTCGCATGACGTTTAAAACTAATCACCAGAAGTGCAAATTATTCTATTTTAGTACCCTTTGTCACATTTTTCTCAGTTTATTTTCTTTTCTCCCATAATCTTTTCTTTCCACACTTGATATTACTGTTTTGCCCTTTGTTTTATTTACAGAAAGATTGGATCGATCCATCAATTTTCATCCATTAAACCTGTTCGTTTCATCGAAGGAGAGGAGCAGCGGCGCCGCCACCAACGCCCGGTGTCGACCTGCTCCTCCCCATCCTTCCTGCCACCACTGCGCCCAGGCGTCGTCGCCGCGGCCCCTCTGTCATCCCGAGCCTAAGTCCATGGCAGCTGCTGGACAAGGATGGCCTGCTAGATCCACATCTGCAAAGAATACGGCAGCTACAAAAACGATGATCTCAATGCTGTAATACTGTTAAATTTCTGTGTACAAGCTGCCAAAATAGCTCATGGTGTACATGTAACAGACATGCTTTCAGAAATTCTGGGTAAAAATCAGAGAAAATTCATGTCTACATGCAGTCAAAGGTCCATTGCATAAGCTGTCAAAAGATGGGTTACTACAACGTTCAATGCATTGGAAGGTTCAGCAGAGAAATCTGGATCGATCTGAGAATTGGTGAACTTTGTATTACAATATTCAATCTGACAATTAATGGCAAAATTGGACTACTTATCTCAATATTTCTCATTAAATCCGACAAACATTTCTCGGACTGACAATTTCACCATAACACATGTTCCATTTCATCACTTCTCCACCAATCTCATTGCAGGTTACAACAAATTCACCGATTACAACAACACCTTTGCTCGTAAATTGAATCACTAATCACAATAGGAATGAACAAAAAAAAAATACAGCTCAATCAGCTTCATCTTGACGAGCTGAGGCGGAGTGCACTGGGCGAGCTGGTGGCGGCAAGGTGCGCTGGAGATGGCGGCGGTGGCGGATACTTGAGTCCGCTCCTGTGGCCAAGCAGCGTGGTTTCTCGGCAGAGGCCGGCGCGATTCGACGACGGCGTGGAATTGATTTGGTGAGGTGAGGTCTGCTCGATCTGCTTCTCCTCCCTATTAACACATATGCTGTGGGCCCAGGGCAAAAGAGACCAGATACATGTCAGAAAAATCGAAAATGAGAAGGAATTCCTACAAAAAAAGAAAAAGATGATAAAAGGGTACTCAGTGGTACCAAATAAAATAATTTGCACACTTGGTGGTAATTCTCAGCACTGCGAATTAGATGGCAAATCTTAAAACTGCTACGAATTGTCATATAACGAAATTTCTCTAAGGCTGGCGGCTGGTGCGGCTACTCGACCAGCGGCCGGGGACTAACGACTCAATGGCAGGCGACGACAGTGACGAAGACTCCACCAACGGCCACGACTGGGTAACGGCGAATCCACCGGTGGTCACGCCAACCCCTCGACGTAGACGGAGCCCACTCATGTCCGCCAGCAACCTCCAACCGCGTGACCTCCTAGTGTCCCCCTCCCCACGCCCGATGGTGACATCCCTCGGCGGTGGCGAGGATGGTGGTAGCCCTCCCCATGCAGCACCGTCGGCGCCACACTCCTCACTCCCTGGCGGCATGGCCACAAAGTCTGTCGGCGAATGCGAAGCTCGGGACAGCCGCATCGGCATCAGTGGAGCACAGGCGCACCTGCTAGCGATCTCCAATGGCGGCGGCGCCCTCACGTCTCTTGGCCAGCAACCTCTAGTGGCAACAGCGCAGGTCAAGGCTCACCACCGCCGTGTGAGATTTTTTTAATTTCTTTCTATTTAAAATTTTGTGTTTATTTTCTATTTGAAAATTTCTGTTTATTTTCCATTTGAAAATTTCTATTTATTATTCATTTGAAGTTTCTGTTTATTTTCCATTTGAAATTTTCTATTACTTTCAATTTGAAATTTCCACTTTTCGATTTGAATTTTTTATTTGTTTCTTTTGAAATTATCTATTTCGTTTAATTTGAATTTTTCTTTATTTATTTTTTGAACTTTTCCCTTTTTTTCTATTTGAACTTTTTTTCCTGTTCTCTCGATTTGGAAGTTCTTTTTTCTCTGTTTAGAATTTTTTTGGATGGAAGTCTAACGGACACAGGAAAATCTGAGTGCCACCAAGGGGAGTGGCGCTCGGATGCCAAATAGCAATCCCTAATTCAATGAGATTTAATGACTTGTATATAGGGATTGAGATGGTTTAATTAATGAATGATGCTGCAAATTTCCTGGTACTTGCTTGAATTTCTAATGTTTTCCCTCCTTCCAGAGTTTCAGATCATCCATTTGCATCTGCAGGGGAATTGATTTTACCGCTAATGACCATGCTTCAAAACTGATTGAGAATGGGCCACAAGAAGTATGTGCAACGAGGTAGAGCCGACGATTTATGTATGGGTTCGGTAGCTGGAACTTAGAACGACTAAGTGGGCTAGAGCGATATTGCACTGTCACGAGTAGCAACCCGAAGCCTCCCATTTCCAAATTAATTATGTTTTCCGTCACATCTTCAGCAAGATGAACAAGAATATAGTGAGCGCATCCACACCCTGTCTCAGGAACAGGGTACAATATTTATCGGAGAACATGAATTGCTACTTCAAAGTTCAGATAAAACAAAATGATGATTTGTAGTAAACCGCAACAACCCTCGTTCAATCAAAGGTGTAGAGAGGTAAGTGGTGCATTGCAACAGAGCTCGATTATTTGTAGGAAAATTTTGCTGGACGACAGAAGTTGTCATTAGGGGTGGGAAAAAACAACCCAGACTGAAAAACCGAAGTACCGAACCGAGAAGACTGAGACAGAAACCAAACTATCCGAGACTGAGAAATGATGTCACCAAACTCAACTAACTGAAATTTATCGGCCAATTCGGTCATGACAATCGCCTCCACGGCTCCACCTACTCGCGTGTCATGTCACCACCATCCAGCCGCCTCCACATCTTCGGGCCGTGTCATCGCCGTGCCTCCTCCTCCTCGGCCCGCCTCATTGCCGACTCCTCCTCGTGCCTCGTCGCTGCTTCACCTTCTCCTCGTCCTGCGGGCCACCGCCTCCTCCCAGAGCCACGCTGCCGTTGCCCTGCCTCCTCCTCCTCGCATCACGCCCCGCGTCTTCCTCTTCTGGATCTAGGTGATGATTGTGTTCAGTGCTATGATTTGTTTGATTTGAACTTCGTTCTTGCAGAGATGTGTATAACATGGTTGCTTTGGGGATTGTTTATAACAGAAACTGATTCGCTCGGTCTTTGTTTTTTTTACTAACTGATCGGTCATGAGTTTCTAGTAACCGAAATTTGCAAAAAACCGAATAACCGAAACTGAACCGATCGGTCAGACAGAATGCCGACCCCCTAGTTGCCATTTCTTGTGTTCATTCCTTTTTTGATGATTTGATATGGATTTTGACACAAGTTGAGTGAATAGCATCAGAGTATTGAGACCAGCAGTGATTGTTTTCAGTCAATGAACTGAATTTAGTGATTTGGGCTGTTTCTTTTTGACCCATGATCATCTTGTCACCATCAGGTAGGTAGGGAGAATGATACCTCAAGTATTTTGGAAATATCTGCCATGATAATTTTAGAAAAATAAATTGTTCGATACAGAGATGAGGTGAATACAACTTGACGAACATAAGACACTGGAATACCTGACGAAAAGAACTCTTGCATTCATCTGAAAATTAACTTCAGTACCACCAGTCAGTTTCAGACAAACATTTGCTAGTTTGCTTTGTAATTTGGCTATCCTGTTGTAACAATATAAAAGAACAGGATGCAGATCGTTTTCTCCAGGTCCTGCTGTAATTGTTGAAAAATCTGTTTGTTTTTCTTTTTACAGATCATCCATGCTACTAGAGAACCAAGCTGCGGTGCATCTGCTTGGGCATTGATTTTCAGACTGATAACCACCAAGCTTCAAAACTGTTTTGATATTGTGAGAAGAAATTAGAATGTGTTCAATGCTCGTTTTGACCTGATCACACAAGACAGTTCCCCTGAGATGGTAATCCTCTCTTCTGTTACAGGCACTTCTATCATAAGAAGTATTTGCTGAGGTGGGACCGAGGATTTCTATAGCAGGATGAAATGGCCATGTAATGAATAACAACCCGATGTCTCTCATTTCCAAATTAGTAACGATATCTGCCACATCTTCAACTAGATGAACTTGAATAGAGTGAGTGCATGTTTCACCCTTGATGAACATTATATAGTCCACGAACTAACAACCACACTCTATCTCAGGAAAAGTGCAATGATTCATGGGAGAACATGGATACTTCAGACTTGACAAGGGTCTCGGGAGTTTTGATTTTCCTACAGGAGGATTCTTCTTTTAATCCATTGGATGGAGCAACAACGACTGGAAATCGTCCAAGTACACTGTATAAATAGTCCAAGTACACTGTATTTATTCTTTTTTAAAAAAGGTGCACTGTATTTATAGTTCGGACTGTCTTGTTCATAATTCTGAGAAATAACTTTACTTAATGTAGTGGTGATAGTAAGATACTCGTATAATAACTAGTATGGATGCTGATTTTGGGACTGGATTACAATGTAACAGCACTATCGTTAGACATGTGCAACTGATAACATTCGTTTCTTTATGGTTTACAATTTGCTTGTTGCTCCTGCCAGTCCATGTTCATTTTATATAAGTTAGAAAGAGAAAGAGAAGTTCAGTCAGCTGCAAGAGATTACTCGGTGAGATGAATATGTATTGTGAGCACATGTTAAACCCTTGATGAACACAATATAGTAATTAACGAATCAACAAACTAAGGGGGATTCGGCGGAGGTATCAGGGTATTTGATGCCAAAGCAAGCTATATGTATATAAGGATGCCCAAATATTCAAGGAAAACCGTACATGTTGAGTTGAACACCACATGTAAAACATTTATGTGCTTGTTCGGTCTATACCTTTATAAATTCTGCACGACTCTACACATCTGCTCTCACTGTTCGTAAGTCATCTTATAGGCCATGTCCTATGGTTGCATATGAGCTTGCATTTTGCATCTACAAGTCAGTTTGCTTTATTAGGTTCATATTTTATACTCCTTCCGGCCTTTTATAGATGATGCTGGTTAGTTCAAAAATAAACTAACCAGCGTCAAACATTTACATACGGAGGGGGTATATTAGTAGTCTTAGGAGGCATCGGGAATTTTGCATTCACGTTACCAACTATACCTGGCACCTGAGAGGTTGAAGCTCCTTGTAGTTTTAGCCAAGTTGCTGCTTATGCTTTAAGAAATGTGGCTAAGGAAACACTTGAGCACACGGCAGACAAAGTTAGCCATGATGAAATTCAGTTACATGCAAGTATGGTCATGAGACAAACGACTATAGTATATGTCATTCCTAGGTTAACACATCATTTTAAAGCATCAAATCAATCAATCGCTGAATGTTTTCAATCAAATATATGTGAAGGATGACTTTTTAATTAGATGTGGCTAAAACTTTTATCTTGAGACCGTTGGTGAGGAAAGAAACCACAATCCAGGTTGAGATCATTGTACACACGTGCAACGCCGTAAATTGGATTGAGTGTCCATAGTCTGCATTTCTCTATGAATGATCATTAGGCGGGGCAAATTAATGCAGGAATTTGGCTTCACTTTGAAAACTAGTCAAAGTTAGCCATGAAACTGAGTTACATGCAAGTAAGGTCATGAGACAAATGACTAGAAATTATTTTTAGTCAATACGCTGAATTTGGTGATTTGGGTAGTTTTTGTTTTATCCGTGCCATCTTGTGTAGAAGGGTACAGCGCAAGCGATACCCTGAAGAATTTTTTTTGTTGGACTTTGAAAATACTATCTCGTATGATGATTTAAGAAATATAATTGTACGTGACAAAGACGACATGGAACATAAGACGCTATGTCTGATGAACAGAATAATGTGTTCATATGAAAATCAGCTTCAGATACTAGTTGTACAAGGTTTTGTCCTCAAATAATTTTGCTCAAAACCATTTTGTGATGGCTTCTTAATGCCGCAGGTTTCATGCCTCAGGCTGCATGATAAAATTGATGCAGAATTAAGGTCCGTTCAGCCTACACCATTCAGGGATGGTTAGATAGTAACATTGCCAGGCATGATGTCATTAATCCTAATCGTGTACCAGACTACCAAGCAAGAGATTGCTGGTTACACAATGTGGTCATGTTCTTACCCTTAAATATTAAGTTACAGTGGAAGAACTGGTCTCGATTCAGAGGTCCCTGGTTAGTGGATTAGTTGACTCGTTCAGTGTTCAGAGAAGAAAATTTAGTTAGTTATAGTATAGAAGCGGTAGTAAGCTAACTTGTTTAGATACTGATTAAAGTATTATTGTATTCCAATGTAATCATCATTATTAGAGTAGCAAGTGGTTACATTCTTTTCCCATTCCTTTTTTAGAAATAGAAAAAAAGCCAGTGCGTTGCAACGGGTGAAGCTTAATAATCAATTGAATATATTAAATCAAATCGCACTGATAATGGTTTTTAAAACACATATATAATTAGTATAAGGTACATATAAATACCAAACTGATACTATAAAACTATTATGTATTAATGACTACTCAGATTTATAGTCCTATAATATGTTCAAATTACACCTTAAATTATGTGCGTAGGGAGTACTAATTAAGTTTGTAACTATATAATTTTATCTGTCTAACTTAGCTAAAACATGTCATATTCCTTTTGTTATTAATTATTTTGTTCTTAATTTTAGTAGTAATTTAGTTTGGAATTCATCTTAACTTTTTGTGAGAAGAAATTGTCCTAGCTGTCTATGTTCATGAATTTTAAGCTTAGACTAAGATTTTGACCTTAAGTGAGAAACATGATAAGCCGGTAAAGAATACCTACCAAAATATTGGCAAGTAAAAAATGTGTCTCCTAATCAAAGCATCACTGCTAAACATAGATGTATCGATCTCATTTGAGTACACATGCACATGCATGTAACAATACAGCTCGCACTCAACAACCAACAGATGACCTTCTCTCCTAGCGAACATGAATACCTCACGGCAAGATTCGGCGTGGGCTTTGCTTGGGCCGATTAACCTGGGCTGCTGTACATAGTAACGGAAAGGAGCGCGGAGGAAAGGAATCGGATCGGGATGCACGATCAAATACACCAATGCGAGATAAAAAAAAAAAAAAACGCCAACGCGGCAACGCCGAACGAAAAAACCGAATCAGAGCCGATCGTGACCGACGGACGACGGACCAAATAAAAATCCTGGACCATAGAAACACCTCTCGCTTTTATAATACTCTCTTCGTTTTAGATTGTAAGGCGTCCTACCTCTCCAGTAGGACGCCTTACAATCTGAAACAGAGGGTATCAGTAGAGAAATGTTCTTTCCATTCTGGTTTTACGATGTTTCTTGTTGCTTTGATTGTCCACGTTCTTTGCTAAGTGAGAAAGAGAGGTTCAGTAAGATGGTTTATTAAATGACTAGGAACATTTTTTTAGATATTAATGACTTGGACATAAGGATTGAGTTGAGCTCCGTCTCTGGGACTGGGACAAGAATTGAAGCTGTAAATTTTATAAACAGCAAAGGTGAAGTTTGCATATCGCTCAGACGATCACCCTTGATAACATAATAGAGTCCACAAACTCACAACTACATTGTCCGAGGAACAGAGTCCAATATTCATCAGAGAACATGAATACTTCTGATATACTACTACTGCTACTACTACTAACTGATTACTGATTATCATACATTTATTAACATTGCCTTTTTTTTGGTTGAAAGTCAGAGATTTTCAAGTCTATTTCCTTTATGAATGAGGTTACTTTAACATTGTAGACTTCCCGTTATGATTTCACTACTGGACTGCACCTTCACACAAACAATACATACGATGGATTGAATCGCTGCATCCTTCTTTAATACAGTTAATACAGATAATAGTAAAAACATAAATCGTTAAGTCAGGATGGCCGAGTGGTCTAAGGCGCCAGACTCAAGTTCTGGTCCTCTAACGAGGGCGTGGGTTCAAATCCCACTTCTGACATTTTTTCTGTCCATTTTTTTTATTTATCATTTTTTCTGTCCATTTTTTTTATTTATCATTTTTTCTGTCTATTTTTTTTATTTATCAGCCTTCTCTAGTTCGTTCTAGCCCTGGACCAGCATGATACTTGACTTTAAATAATTTTTCAACTTTGTATTTTCTGATTTCAGCATTTTCCATCTTTGCTAGAGCTCCATAGATTTGACTGCAGCTGTATAGATTGTGACCGTGTGTGCTAAGGCATCGGTACATCCAACGTCTAACAGATACTTGGTTGAGTCGGTGTGGACGCCATCCAGCTTGTATCGGTGAACTCGTAAGAACTTGGTATAAAGCTTGAGTGTGTCCTTTTATAGAAAATGAATATGAAGTGACTCATGGAAAGGGAAGGGGTTTGATTTTTTTTCATCAATCACCATTAGTCGTCCATCACTACATTACCATTTCATCAACTGTCTATCAATTTGAAGTTATTACTATTTCTTAATTAATCTATAGATTAATTCTCACAAATAGTTTTAACTTTATATTGATAACCTATGAAGAATGAAAACATTGTAACTCTCATGAAGAATAAAAACATTGTAACTCTTGCCATTATGAACCTTGAAATTTATTTGATTAACTTGATTTAAATGGAAAATTAACCAATTAAATCTAGCATAAGCATATATAAAGTGTGACATTAACTAACATATCAGCCATTAGCAGACCATGCATGATAATACTGGTACAGATACTATGAACGCTTTGACTTGACAACGGGGATGTTACTGTTTTACAGTTCGGTAGCTATGTCTTTGATTTGGACACAATGAAAGATCATAATGGAATTCCATTGTATTGTAACTTGGAAGTGATTCGAATCACTTCTAAGTATTGTAACAAAGCTTGTTAGTAACATATCTCTTATTGATCACTAGTCCATCGACAACTGAAATTACAATCTGACAGTGGAATGTTGTTTATTTACTCTTGGTTAATCTGTCACTGGTTTCAGACTTTCAGTTCTGCTGTTTGAAGATCTGCGCCTCATGCCAAGTGGAAAGGTTTAATACGAAAATTTTGTTTGAATTTACTTGAAATTATTATTCAACCAAAGTAAGGGAAGGAAATTAAGGTCGGCAGTTTACATTTTGCAATACACAAACAACATTTAATTTCCCTGGGTAGTAAGGGGTACACTTTTAGTGCGATAGTGGAGTTATGGACTTATGGTCGTATATATGCTTTCACACTAGTGACTTGAAATATTCGTCTGCTTTGGCCTATATAAATTTCACACGACTTCGCACTGCTGCACCCGCTGTTCAGTCATCTCATCAGACTTTGTTCTAAGCCTATACATAAACGCATCACCTTTGCTGCTCCAAGAAAAAATTGTTTGTCAGGTTTCAGTTTCATACTATATCTTAGTAGGCTTAGGAGGCATCGAGAACATTGGATTCATACTGGCTTATTTCAGATGCTGATAGGCTGCCATCTAGTGGGCTGTATGTCGCAAACGAAGCAACCACCGGCTGTGGTTGTGCTGGCTGTGGAGGTAGGACAGGTGCTCCTGGTCGGGGAGAGCGGGGCACACAACCTCTTGCACACGCCCATGTGCGCCCGCACCGCTGCCTCCATGCCTTCGCCGCCGTTCTTGCCGGCCTCCTCCGTCACGGCCTCAGCACAGAGGCCGCAGACCCACCGGCCCGAGAAGCGTGCACGCACGCCGCGGATGCAGGGTTCGAAATTCCGGATTTCAGTTATTTCAGTACGTCCCGATACGAAATTAAATTTCAGCAATTTCGGTCGAAATAGGTGCAAACAATCAAAATCCCAAAATCTAATTTGATATGGACCATATTATGCGTTGTTTTCCTACGTTACGTTGTTAGCTCTAAGAAGTTATTAGGATCTACCCCATAAAATACAAACCAAATTCATTAAATTTATCTTCAAAATTTAAAATTTGTTGAAATATTTCATCCAAAACTTTGGCATATAAATTGTTGGTGCATATAATATTTAGATATACAAGTGAAAAAACAACAGAAAAAAAATCAGGAGTTGCAATGGAAAAAACGGATTAGCAAAAAACAGAAACAGGCTGCCACCTCACCTACCGTCCCAGGCGAGGTCCCTGTCTCTCTCTACCATAGTACGCCACGTGTCTCTGCTCGGACTACGTGCGTGCCTGGGTCACGCGCGCCTAGCCGCGTAACAGAGATTTCACCGTTCTTCCACCTCCTCCCTCCCGACCCCTTTCCCTTCCTCTCTCCACCCGTGAACGCAGCCACCTGCTTCCACCGATTGATCCACCTCCCCGAGTGATTCCCCTCCCGTTTAATAGCAAAAATCGGTTCCTCTCCACCTCCTCTCCAATTCCCCCACAAATTTACCTGCGATTTGTGCTTGGATCATGTATAATTGGTCCTTTTAATCTCAGGTGAGCTGCTGCGTTCATCGTCGTTGCGAGCTCCTCCATCCTTCGCCGCCGGTGCAACTCCGGCAGCACCTGCCGCCACGTTGGAGTGCCGCCGGCTGCGCCACTCCCTTCCTCGGCACCACAGCATCCAGGAAAGGCTCGGCCTGGTCTTTGTTTCCTTCCAAGAACACAGGAGCAGCACCCTTGTCGTCAACCCACAGATCGTCGTCGTCTTCTTCCTCCGATCGCCGCCAACTCCTCGCTGCTGCCATCAATGGATGTGCGTCGACCTTGGCTGCACGTCGTCTTCGATCTGAAGGCGTCCACGCAAGAAAATCGCAGCCACTCATCCCTTTGTTGCTTCGCCGCTTCGTCCTCTTCGGTGAGATCCTCGCGACGCCTGTTTCCCTTGCTGGCCGGAATCCATCTCTATGAATATAA
Source organism: Leersia perrieri (assembly GCA_000325765.3). Lineage (NCBI taxonomy): Eukaryota > Viridiplantae > Streptophyta > Magnoliopsida > Poales > Poaceae > Leersia > Leersia perrieri. Next base: position 5,593,851 of record CM002485.1, read on the forward strand.
TTTTTGTAGTAGAAAAATAAATTTAACAATTCAGAAATATACACTGAATTCGGATGGCCGTCTCTTGGCCATCCAGACTCGAAAATAAACCTGTTAAAATATTTAATTTTTTTTCCTTAATAACCTGGTTTGACAGACTTGATTCTCTTGTTTTAGTGTCTTTCTTAGGCTAGTTTGTTTTTCTTTGCGTTTGTCATATACACTTTGCTCTTCCAGAAGAACCGTTGGTCGTCATTGTTCACCGACAAAACTTTAGGAGCAATTTAAGGCGAGACATATCATACCTTGAAGAATGTTGAAATTCAAATCTGAATAAATTCAACTAAATGTAAGAATTACTGTTCATGTTATAAAATTTTACTAAAAATTATGAAAATGATTCCATTATATAGATCTTGATTTTAGAAGAATTGAGGTTCTAGGTTCATCCAATTTGGAATTTGGATGGTCATTCTAAAATTTAAATTTGAATTTAGTCAAATAAATTCCAAAAAGGCACTGATTATGGTTGACCTAAATTTGAATTTGGTCAACCCAAATCTTAATCCATGATATTCTCACTGAAAAGTGCGGTTGGCCCATTTAATCAAATTTCAAATTATTTATATTTAGGAAATCTCGCACGTTCACAGACATGTGGGCCTGATCTGGTTGACATAGTCAACCGGACACCACACCCGGGGGTGGGGCCCGCATGTAGCCTCGCTAATTCAAACCAGACATCATTACAGCCTAATTATTACTTACGCTATTTAGTATACTTTATTAACTCTAATATGCTATTAGTTAGCATTTATTAAACCCTTGATAGGTGGAGCCCAACTATCGGGTTCATCTCCCACCTCTGGCCGGCACAGGAGGCAGCGGCGGTATATATGGCAGCGGCGTGGCAGTGGCCTGAGAGGGCGTGGTGATGCTCCGATGACCTCCACCAAGCATCGCTGGGGCCCTATCGCTGATGAAGCGGCAGCACGCCGAGACGGCGGTTTGCCGGCACGGGACACACAGTAGCACAACGACGGTGAGCATCTCCAGCCCCTATATTTGGCCCACGAGTATCGCTTCGATGTGGGGAAGCAGCTAGCTAGATCAAAACCGGCGGGGAGCACCTGGAGTGGACCGCACCAAGGAGCTCACCATCGGGAAGGGGGAAAACGTGGCGGTGGTTCTGTGTGCGAAATTTCATGGAATTGAGGCTGGGAATAGAATGCCGTAGGTGTGGCGGTGATGCAGACATGACTCCTTCTTATACCCACAACACTCCAGAAGGGTCATTGAACGTCCAATCACCAGAGATCGCACACGACTATTGAATCTACGGGTGAGCCCATTTCTAAGCACTTATTTTATATATCTATGTAATAATTATATTATAATTAGGAATCAAGAAGAGAACCAGTAGATACATACAGAAGGGCTTAGAGGAGTGGAGGGCGTCCAACCCAAGTTGAAGGCACAACAAACGTCAGCTTCACGACCACCTCAAAATGCAAGAGTAGCCTTCGTTAAATTGGATGCCCAGATAACACCCAAACTCTGTTGTTGTCAACATTCTACATATAAGTCGAATGCTAACGAGAATTTCTTTCCAACAGATCTGGTTTCAGTCCTAAATTTGTTCTACATCATTGAGAAAAACCAAAACAAGAGTGTGTCTAGAATTATATCAAGGTGCTGCGCCAACGTGTTTTGGCCATTGGGATTTATATCACATCGGATTCCATTAGGGGCGCATTTAGGGTATTCCTCAGTAGCCGTCATCGAATTTAGGTGGGTTTTTCTTAGATTGTTCCTGTCTTGAACAATATCGGTTTGTGGAACCCTACTTTCAAGAGTTAATCATATATCTGCAGTTGTGTTACAATTATTCGAGTTCTTGCTTGTGTTGTTCGATTCGCATAGAGGGATTAGTTTTCTCGGTGAGGTCAACCAGGCAACACACAGTTGATAACCAGATGAGACGTGGTGTTGCAATTGTAGGATTTAGGTCTTGTTGATCGGAAGACGAATCGCGTGCATCAAGTTTCTGCCAAAATCGTAGTCTATCTTTACCTGACGGAAGATCAGTCATCTCCATTGCTGGCAAGGGGTGCTTGGGGTGAGATTCTCACCGATGGGAATAGGCGGTGGCAATGATCGATGGCGAGGGGGTCATCACGGTGGAGCTCCATGTCGTGCACACCATTGATTCGACGTATTGCCTGGGCTCCTCCCCGGCTCGTCCGGCGTCATCCACAGCTACTCTGCGGTTGTCGGCATCGAAAATGGGCTCCGGTAGTGACGGCACGATGGAAATGCCCGAGACTGCCGAAACGTGGCAGGCCCACCAGGTGCTCAACCAGCGTCACGCTATTGTGCTGGGAGCAGAAGTGAGAGGAGAAAAGAGGGAGGGACTCAATGGAAGAGCACGCGGTGCAGTGGGCGGCCATGAGTGCCTTGGCAGTGATGGGACAGTGGCTTTGGAGACGTGACGTCGACACGATGAAGGAGTACGGTGTGAACCACACGTTCTCACGCGGTACTGGGGTATCTGCGGCGGGATGTGCGGTGCAATGGCGATGACGACGGCGGACGACGCCGTACGTGATCACGGAGGATTCGTGGCGATGGGATTGGGGGCGGCCCGCGCAGCGGCCACGGTGGACTTAGCTCAGCATTTCGCCGAGCAGCTGGCAGATGCCACAAAAAAAAAAGATGATGGGAAAATAGGAAAAATTCCAAAATAATTTTTACTGTCTTCTAAACTTTATTTTGGACATTTCGAGTATTCAACATTATTTTCATGATTTTACCTTTGATTAATTAGTTGTTTAAATTTTTTCATCAATTTTTCCTTCCCTTTATTTTAGAAATTGCATTAATAATCATATTTTATTTTCCCTCCATTTATTTTCCTTTTTTTACATATTCATTGGCACCACAGTTGTACTCCACTCTAAGCAAATACTCCTAAGATCCAGCATGATGCATTTCTTTACAACAAAAGTTTAAAAAATTCTTTGTTTTTGGTTAAAAAATATTCTTAAAATTCAGGGCGTTAGAACTCTACCCTTAAAATAAATCTTGTCCTCAAGATTTCTACTCTACTTCAAACAATTGGGGATATTCCCCAAGTCACTTCTTCTCCGGTGTGGTTACTCGGCTGCACCTTAAGCATTTTGATCACCTTGCTACTTGTGTTTCTCTCAACTTCTTCCAAAACCTTTACGGGGACACTCCGGGTAGGTGAGATCTTCACACAAGGCAATATCTTCTGATATGGTTTGTTCTTCCAAAACCAGTTTTTGTCAAACATACTTACAATATTTTCTTACATTCTGTGTCCAAATGCATATATATTAGCTCGTTCTCATGCATGAGAAATCGTTTGTATGGAGGCTTTCTGCTATTCTCCTGTCTTCCCAGTCAATAGCATTTGCATACATATCTCCGCAGTTGGGGACAAGCACAAGATTAACCCGCCAGCACCTATCACTACCTTTAGCTTCGCATGAATCTAAAGATCCGGATGCATTGTTTGAATATAGTAGCGTGGACTGTTTGCAACCGAATTGTTTCCCTTGAAGACACTTCCTCATCTGATAAACGTGTTTTTGGGAAAAAAAATCGTTGAGAGGTTACTGCTGACAGTCCGTGCAGATGCAAAGGTGAAGCGGAAGAAAATAGCCTGAAACAGAGGTCACTAGGACAAATATTGTTTTTATAGGCGAGGGAAACACATTTTTGTGGGCGGGTGGGTGGAACGCCTGATAGGCGTGATTTTTCTAGACGTCCCGCCCCCTGCCCCCAATTTTTTTTTCAGACAGGGTGGATTTTTTCGGGCAAAAATATTTAGGGCAGCAAAAAAATTCAAAATGTTTTGAAAAAAATCAGGCAGCCGGGCAGGCTTTCATTGTAGCCGCACACCACGTCGTTGTCATTGCGGCCACCACCCAGTGCCCCAGGGCCGCCAATCGCCGTGCCGTCGCCGACATCGTAGTCGTTGCGGCCACCGCCACCCAACTGGGCACCGCTGCTAGCGGATCCGGCCGCCCTCGCCCTGGAGCCAGATCCGCTGCGGCGAGCTGCCCACCCGGGGCCGAATCCGCCACTGCAAGCCACCTGCGCACCACGCTGTCGTCGTCGTCATTGTCACTGCCACCGCCACAAGCCGCTCTGGCACCCTAGGCCCGCCTCGGTGCCTCGCATCCGCCGCTCGTAGCCGCATCGTCGCTGGCCGGCCGTCGCCGCTCTTTGCACTGCCTCCTGGCTGCTTGAAGTTTGTAGGAGATAGTGAGGGGGAGGGAGAGGGAGAAGGGGGAGAGAGAATTTGGGGAGGATATGGAAGAGATAAGGATGGACAGTGGGTCCCATCTTTTGTTTTTTCAGGTCGTGCACCTTACCATCCGAGCAAAAATTATTTTGCGGACGGATGAGTTAGTGTCCTGTCTATCGAAATAAATTGATCTTTGCAGGCGGATCACTAAGTGACCCGTCCGTAAACATTATTTTTCTATGCGGACCGGTTGGGGGTGGCGCCCCAGCCACCTGCAAAAATATTTATAGCCGTGTAGAAAACCCCTTTGTGGCCTAGTGGGTGCAAAAAATGTTTTTACACGTGGTGTTCAACTCAGCATTTTTCTATTTAAGTAAGTTACGTAGTTTCATAGGGAATTTATCTTTGCATATTTGTACATTATTATTTCATTCTTCATGCCGAGTCCTCGCTATACGAGAGATTTTACGGTGTGTGTGGTATACAGAGATACTGAGAAGTGAGGAATATAAATCGGTGATCGAGAGAGAAGATATGGAAATAATATAGAGTAGTAACGAAGGCAGTGGCGGAATTAAATGAACAAATTAAGATAAGTCTTTTATATGTCTTCATTGTGAGAGTATGAACACCATGTACACCAGACTTTATGGAACCATGTACCACACGTATTGTACAACGGAAAACTAAATAAACATTACATTATTTTTTTTAATCTAACATGTTTTTATGAAGTATTATAGTGTTTCTTACCAACAAAATGTAAATGTTAAATGAATAATGTAATGAAGACTAGATCAAACATGGGTGGAATCTCGGACATTTTATTAACTAAAACATCTTCAGCGCATATTTGATCAGAAATACCAGGTTTTCTTATGTAGGGTCATTGACACAAATGTAATTAGACGATATTTGTGAAGCCAAATTTCTTAGGGTTAATTGGTTCCACCCCATTATAATTTATCTAGTTTGAAGAAATGTCATTACTATATTCGCTATATCAGCTGCATGCCAACTTCAAGAGAATTAGAACCTTACCACACTACCATCACGTTTTCAATCCAATCTCAACGTCTACCATTTTCTTTCCTATTTGTCCCGTCTTCTTCTTCTTTTCGCGTCTTCTTCTTCGTTGCCGTTGACCACGCAGCAGTGACGGCGACGTCGGCGGTGGTCCCGAGCGGTGAGGAGCTGTGCGTGGCGATGAGCAGCATGCAGCAGCGACAACGGCGTCTGTGGCGGCTCGAGCGTCGGCGTCAGCCCCGAGTGGCAAGGTGTTGCGCGCAGCGGCGAGCGGCACGCAACAGCGACAGTGGCGGCAGCGGCAGATCCAAGCGGCACTATTTGGGGATATGTTCTTCTGTTCATCTTGTTTGTGTTTATGTGGGGATTGATTTGGGCATCCAATTATATTTGATTATCTGTTCTTGCAGATGATTATCTGTGATTTTTTGGCCTTGTTGTGTTCATCCAATCATCTGTGATTTGGGATTTTGGATAGGCATGATTTAGGCGCTGTGATTTGGGATTTTGGGCAGGCATTTGTGCTGGGTTGTCCTGGCTCACGCGCTCGCCACCAGCACCGCGAGGAAAGACCTCGACGATGACGAGCTCGTGCGGCCACGGTGATGGTGGACAAGAATAGCAGCGGCGCATGCCAGAGGCAGCGATGCTGTCATCGTCCCGGCGGTGGCGCTTGCCAAGCTAGATTTGGTGTTGGTCGTGTGTGCAGGATCTATTGATGAATTCAGAATTTGCGGATGCTTAATTGTTTGGTTGCTTCGTTGATTTTGCTTGATCCCATCCCTTCCCTAGTCAATCTCCTCGCGCCTCATGAGTTGATCGACGCCACCTGCTTAAGCATCCTAAGGGGCAGAGATCTACGAGCTACTGCTCGAGCAGTTCTTGGCGTAGCTTGCAGCTACCGGGGGCGCTTCTCGGCGTCCTCGCAGATTCCCCAGTCGTAGTCATGGTGGGATCTGCAGAGGGCAGTAGTGGCCAGCTCCTCATCCTCGCCCTTCACTGGCCTTGGCGCCGGTGGCCGCCTCCCCATCGCCGCTGCCGGTCCCGGAGAAGAACAAGAAGAACACGGGAGAAGAGAAGGCAAATGACGGAGCGAGAGGAAAACAAACGGAGTGGACAGAAAACTTGACGGAGTGGCACAGATCTAATTTTTATAAAATTACAGTGGCATCCAACCGGTATCACGAATAATAATGATATTTTTCTGACCTAGACAAATTATAATGGCATAGAGCCAATTAACCCAATTTCTTTCAGGAAGGAACACAATAATTATGCAGCAGCCAAGCACCATATCAGATGCATTCTTCAAGACAATATCTTGTTGTGGAATTACTCCATTGGCTTGCATGTAATTTTCTAAGAACTTAAACATAATTCTTTGATACCTCCTAAACCTATTGTACAGTGAACCACGTCCAAGAGATTAAGAGAACGAATCTGATGATTTTGTGCACGCTACGAGAATACCATATAGCCTAAGATATTATATATAGGTTGAACTAGACAACAATTTGTCCGTTGTACGTATACACCGCCATTTACGACACACACTCTTTTTTCTTTTCTTTCTTTTTTTTTGTGGAGAACATTTAAGACACACTCATCAATAAGAATATGACTTGACAACAATCCTACTAAAAAGCGTATGAGTGTAAATATGCACGCATAATTCTTATTGACAAAGGATATACTCCTTCGGTCCCAGCTGCTGGTGTGGCCCTAGCGAGGTGCTGTTGTGGGTAGGCGAGATAAAACTCAAAAGCAAACAAAAGAAAGTATTTCTCGTTAGAGATATTTCATGATTTTCGGTCGGAATTGTCTTGACACTTTTAACTGAATTTTTTAAAACTTTCAGATTAGTTTTTTAGGACTTCGAATTGATTTTTTTATGAATTTCAATTCAAAATATTGATAACAATTTTCTCTACAAACTTTAAAACTCACTATTAATGTTCGTTCCAAGGTAAACATTCGATGAAACAATAATAGTGTTACCTGCCCTGGATGAAGTTACTTGTATTTGGAGAATTTTTTTATGAGGATTGCTATATTTCAATTTCTAGTCGAGCTCTTGCCCCCCTATTTATAGTTAATTCTGTGGTGTTATTTCCAATATAAGTGTTGTCAAATTATAACCAACACAAGCAGTCTTAATCGAGGCACGTAGCTTGCTCATTTTATAATAAGAGATTTGATATGAGTGGAACTGGAAATTGACACCCCTATTAGTCACTCCTCGTTAGAGTAGGTCTAAGGCAAGAATTATAAACCTAAATGGAATATATATTGTGTATTTAAGTCATGTTTTACAATACTAAAAAGTACTCAATCCAACCATACTATAGGTTGTTTTGACTTTGTGAAAAGTCAATATACTACAACTTTGACTAAACTTACAAACAAATGGACCAACATGTTGTAAGACTTAAATCTATCTTATGGGCACGGCGCCCGGACGTTGACGACGGCAAAGAGCCGCCCCTGCTGCTTTGTGCATTTTTCATGCCGATGACAGCCGATCTGTCGCCGCGTAGACTCCCCATGACGCGTCGCTGCCCAGATATCCCTGACACGCCTCTGATCCTGCTGCTCGTGCATCTGCTCTGAGACCCGGTGTGCGGGGAGGTGGCTCGTGAGGTTGTGGCCCGGGAGCACGACCTCCACGACGGAGGGAGGTGATGAGGTGGCAGGCCGACGATAGTTTTTTTTGAACAGGGTAAAAGAAGGGGCAAAATGGCCATTTCACATAGCTAATCCACTATGACGGTCCTAGTTGGTATGCCACGTAGGCAAAAGTGAAAAAAAATAGAAAATCATCTCTCTCTAATAGTAAAATTATAGGAGCAAATCTAAAAGTTACATTTGAGTTGACAAATCTAAAAGTGATAAATAGTTAAATATCCCAGACAGACGTAGCGTGCAGCCTCCCGCTTGGACTTGAATGATTACAAAATTCATGGATTTTTGCAGTTGATTGGTTTAGCGCTTGGACTGATAACGATTTTTGGCAAAAAAAAAGTAGTACAATTTTTCCCCCAAATCCACAAATCCCTAATCGCATATTCACTGTTAAAACTTTTTTTCGGGGATATTCACTATTTATACAACCACCAATCCACATTAATCGGCCTGCAAAATCACAGGATCAGCATCAGGAGGCATTCGATGCTAGTCGTCGCCGCCTCCGAACCCGCCCTTGATCGGGCCCAGTCTCCTGCTCGACCATGCCACCGTTACTGGTGATTCGACACCGCTCGCGCGTCCCGCTCCATTATACCTCCGTCGATGTCACTGGTGAGAGGAGGAAGGCCAGTCATGTATCATTGGCGTGCTTTATTGCTTGCCACCTACTGATGTGCCACCGATCACTTCTGTGCGTCGATGATGATCCTGTGATTGTTCATTTAGAGTATAGTACAAAATAGCCGGCTCTAGACCCCGCTATTTCTCACTATAGCTGATTAAGTGATGCCGCTATTTGCTTTTATATGTAATTTAGCAGCTATCTGCCGCTATAGCTTCATGATGTTGTGATTCTGTAGGCTGCAATACAATCATATTAAAGCCACAAGATTCGTGAAGGCTGAAACAGCTCAGCAGTAACCTAAAGTTGTTTCAGGACTTAAATCTAATGCTGAAAATAACATTTGGGTTGAAATCTGCTGCCACACATACTCTCAATCTAGCTCTTGACAATACACAAACCATATATGTGCGCGTCTGAATGCCGCAGTGCACTCTTTCTCATTTCGGTGCATTTCCCCTTGTATACCCGGCTACCCGCAGCATTGCACAGTCCTCCGAGCGTCGTGAACGCGCATCTTGCCTGCATCAGCATTTCCGATGCTCCAAAAATTCTGGTTCTGGATCAAGTATACCACAAATCTTATCTTATTCCTGAGACAATTTCTATGTTCCCATCGCCTCCTATGCCTACAGGGCTTTGCTCCTAACGCGCTAACCAACGCTAACACTTGGATGGAGCAATTTAACATGCATGAAAAATTGGAGCAAGGGACCAGATAAGATTGGAATGTCTGTATTGCAAATTTTCAATAGGAGCAGACGCGTAAATAAAAGTCGATCATGACGACTTAATTTATTATGCATGTAGGCCAAAATAGAGGAAAGGAAAAATTAATGGGTTTTATGATTCACACTAACATAGCTATTATTAGGAGAGAGTTGCTCCCGTGGCCCAAATTGTACCGCATGGTACAAGTACCGCACAATACCAAATTACTCTTAACCGTTTGATTAGTTGAATGTTATCAAGCGCATGACGGTACTTAGGTGATTAACTGCGCGGGTCGTCGACAAGTCCTTCTAGGGCGCTACAACCCTTGCTCTGTTCCGCCCTGCCTGTTAGTGGGCCAGAAGCCGCGGACGGCGAGGGCGACCATCTGTGGTGCCACAGCCATAGCTCCGGGAAGCTGTGGAAGAGGAGCACACTGTCGGGTCGTCCGATGGGCTCTGCCCGGCGACATGGAGGCAGATGCCATTCACGTCGATGTTTCAGTGCCGTACCTCGCCGCCGGGACACCCGGCGAAGAGGAGGTGGCAGCTAAGGAGCTTTTCAGCACCAGTCAGCCACGAGGGCATCACCGGAGGCCAGGGAGATCGAGTAGGTGGTGGCTGCGGAGCTGCAGGGCCTTCCTCGGCGGTGGCGAATATGAGGTGGCGGCGCACATCCCGTTCATGAGTCCTGAACGCAGTTTTATAAATATCTTCTTCCACCATCCTGATTTGGTGATAACCAGATCTAAGGTCCAGCTTTGAAAATATTTTTGCCCCATGCAATTCATCAATTAGATCCTCAATAATTGGCATTGGAAATTTGTTCTTCACAGTTTTAGCATTAAGTTGACTATAGTCCACACACATCCTCCAATTGCCATCTTTTTTCTTCACCATTACAGCAGGGGATGAATAAAGGCTCAGGCTGGGTCTAATTTCCTTGGATTTCAATAGTCCTTGTATAATTTCTTCCATAGCATTCTTTTGCAAGTGTGGTACTCTGTAAGGCCTTTGATTAGGTGGTACTGCTCCTAGGTGCAGGGGAATAGCATGATCACATTGCCTTTTAGGGGGCAGTTCTTGTTTTTCCTGAAAAACATCTGTATATTTACTCAGAATCTCTTCTATCAAGACAGGCAGTGGTGTCTCAGTTTGCTCTCCATCCTGCTCAATCATATTTACCTCAATCACAAATCCTAGCACCCCTTTCTGTAACAATTTCTGTACCTTACCAGATTTTACTGTCCTTACTCCCTTCTTGCACACTTGATCTTGTAGGATTACAATTTTTCCCTTTTTTGTCAGAGTCAAGGTTCTCTGTTTCAAGTCCAAACTGATAGGACTATACTGGTAAATCCAGTCGGCTCCCAGCACAATGTCATAGCCTTTTATGGGAATTAGCTGAAAATCATTAGTAAACTCCACTCAGATCTTATAGGTTACATCACCAGCTCTGGCTGCAGAAACCAGCATACCTCCACCAGCTACCATGACTTGACTAGCTTTCTTGGTCATAATATTACAGCCACTCTTAGCAGCAAAATCATGATTCATGAAGGTAGCACTGCTTCCACTATCCACCAGTGCTACTGCCCTCTTTCCATTAATACTAGTTAACAATGAAAAAATAGCAGGTCCTCCAGCACCTTGAGCTGCATCATTTGAAATTTGCATCAACTGCTCCTCCTTTTTCTGGTGTTTTTTCCAGCTGAGGGCTCTCAGGGGCAGTGTGAAACTCCCCTTCCTGGACATTATCCTCAGTTTCTTCCTCCACTGCTTCCCCATCTTCCCATTCCTCTAGTATATGAATGGTCTTCCCTTTTTGGCATCTATGCTGGGGTTCCATGGCTCCTTACGAAACCAACAGGTTCTCTTTTCCCTCTCATTTTGTTTCTGAACCACTCCCACAGAAATCTGATTCCTTGGTTGATTAGGCCTCCCACCAGTATTTGGCTGGAAAGGATATCTGTTCCTCTGTCCTCCCTGGTTCTGCAACTTTTTTGCATTGCTTGCTTTCTCATATACTTTGGCATACCAATAAGCAGCCAGCAAACTCTGAGGTTTTTGACCACAAACATGATGTTTGATATCAGCCCTTAGTCCACCAATGAATCAACTTAGTATGAAAAATTCTTGCAAATAAGCATGGTCCCTTTTTACTAAAGCAACACAATCTTCGAATTTGTCAATGTATGACATTACAGTTCCATTTTGCCTGACATTCAATAGTTGTTCTACAGCTTCATGAGCATTAGCTTCTGAAAACCTATCACACACCATAGCACAGAATTGTGGCCATCCTATGTAGTACCATGGCACTCCAATGTTCCTAAACCATTTAGCAGCCCTTCCCTGCAAATGACCTGTTGCTATATTTACCCATTGCTCCACTGGAGTTGCTGACATTGCATAGAACTTTTCACACTGCTGCAGCCAATCGATAGCATCTTCTCCACTAAACATAGGCATCTCCAATTTCTGACTTCTGATAGTTGCTTCAGCATATGGAGCAGGTGCTCCCATCTGAAATGGTCTGAATTCCTCCCCATGGCTCACTGCCATTCTTCCACTCATCACAGGAGGTGGTTGATGTGGGTACATCCAGGGTTGATTAGTATCTAACCCATAGTGTCTCATCCCAACATCTGCACCTTCAGGCCCCCTTACTGTTGCTGCAGTTGTTGCTGCTGTTGGTCCTCCCATAAGTGGCACATGAGTCCTAATTGCACTGGAGTACACAGGTGCAGTCACAGGGTTCCCAATATTAGGTTCAACATGAAAAATTTCCCTCCTTTCTCCACCACTGATTGGGATCTGTGCACTTGTCTGACGGGTGCTTTGGATCAAACCAGCCGTCCCTCTCACACCGGCCATGGGTGCAGTGCTAATCACAGGCCAATCCTCCAGGGCCCCAGGTTAAGCACTGGGGTAACCGATGGTGGAATGGTCGCAGTAGCACCAACAACCGTAGTGGCCACCGGCTCACTCCTTACCCCTTCTGCCCCTGATACCCCTGTTGTTCCACTCGAGCTAGGAACTCCCCCTGGGAATGCCACACACAAGTTCTTCAACATGGTCTTAATCTCTACCAACTCAAGCTTCATACCTGGGATATCAGAAATCTCACGCCGGATCTGATCCACCTCTGAGCGCGCATCAAAAGCTTCTGCCTCAGACATGCTGCTCTGAGATCGGGTACGCGCAGGCATCTGCCGCCGCCGCCGCCGGCCTATGGTTGAAAACCAGGGATTTTACTAGGAAAAGAAGATCGTTCCCCAACCTGTTTTCTACTCCACAACCGGAGTCCACCGCCGAGAAAGGACCTGGCTCTGATACCTTTGTCAAGAACACTAAATTCAACCTCCAATTTCTGTCAAGAACAGATAATTTTGTGGAATATTTCAGGAACAAGAAGAAGAAAAACTAGGGTTCTAACTAGGAGACTAGATAAATTTGTGTTCGATAATCCCCTTTCTTCTATACGGCGTGGGTTCTCCCCCAATTCGCCTCACGACAAAATAGTTTCTTTTACAGCTCAAAAGCAGAGTTGCAACCTGACAAAAAGTGAAAATGAACATTGTGACAACGATGAAAAACAGTAAAGAACATCCACCGCACGATCAAACTCCAACGCATCTTGGCCGTCACCAGTCACTTAATGAACTCGGCGAACCGCTATCTTTGCCGCAGTTTTCTTTAGTAAGCCGCAACTTAACTTCAGACTGAAATTTTCTTAGCCTGAAACATTCAGACACCTGACAGGACAGGGGTCAGGGGTGCGAAAATACCCTATTGCCCCTCGTGGAGAATGAGACCTCACGGTACCACTTAAGGGAACTGATCAGTACCGACGGGTACCGCACTCTCCTTGTTTGCTGGATCTCGAAAAACCAACGATCCAGATTTGGTACCGCGAGGTACCGGTACAATCTATTGGTCCATAAAAAATCTTATTAGGATTATATGCATGGAAGAGACATATATAATTGTACACAATAACACAGGGATTTAGGGTTGAGATATATAAATCAATGAATCTCATAAAATCCAGTTGAAGATAATTTTGTCAAGAAAAGAGATAATTTGAGGAATATACCTGATCAATTGAATAGGCACTAAAAGCATATAAAGAGAACACAATGGAAAAAGACGTCCCATGACCCCATTTTGAACTAAATCTGAAGTTAATGACACAACACTAAATAAATCCAAAGTCCCTTCTTAAATATGTTATCGAAGCATGCAACTCTAAATGTTGAAGAAGAAGAGATATGTCCCCTCCTCAATGAAGTAAACTTTGGTGTCTTTACATATTGTCCTTCGGCCCTTGGTATATTAAAGCCTTCACAAACTTTCTTACTGTCCTTTATTGATTCGAAGACGATGATCATGGTGATGATGGTTTTTGATAATGGTGGGACGTGATTGACCAACCCCGATAGAGACTTCTACGGAAAACTAAGACATGATAAACCAACTCCGACACTGGAGCTAATGAGATAGTGGTAAAATGATGAGTTCGACAACTTGAAAATTCGTGTTGGAATTGGATTTATAGCGGACAGAGAAATAAGTAGTACTTGGATGGACAGAAAGTGACAACGATGTATGGGCTTAACAACGATCAGTAGAAGTGCTCACCAAAGTGTCACGAATTCCTCATGTGCTCATGGGGACAACAGAAACACTAATCAAAAGAGCCAGGACAGCAGTACTGAGATTGGTAGTAACAGGAGTTGCTGGGTTGGACACACCACAATATAACAGCCAGCCACTTTCAGACACTAAATTGACCCCAAATGGATGAGCTCTCAGCTGCAAGCCTGCACATATAATATAGCAACAGCTTACAGGAATCGATGGTAGCGCCGTACAGCCGAAGATGACCACAAGTTGATGACAGGGGCGGCGGTTGCCCTGCTTGTTTTTTTACTTGAAGATCGACAAATTGGACAGGACAACTTGCTGCTACTGATAGCTGCACGTCTTGGAGGCCCTTGTTGCTGTTAGCCTGCTACTAGCTGCAGATCAATAAGGTTGCCACTGGCACGACAGATGGCCATGCAGGGCGTCGCGACGGGTGGCGGAGACGGAAGCGTGACGACGAGCAAGACAAACGACACGGATGACGAGAAAGAGCCCCACCGGTAACGAGGTGAATTAGAGTTCAGGGTTCAAAATTCTGGAATAAAAATCCCCAAATCTAATTATAATTATAATTAGATATGGCTCGTATTATGCATTGTTTTCCCATGTCAGCTCCAAAAAGCTATAAGGATCTACCCCATGGAAAACAAACAAAATTTATTAATTGAAACTTATGTTCAAAATATAAAATTTGTTTGAATATTTCATCCAAAAATTCCAAAATAAATCCGAAATTTCGGGGACCCCGATTTTTTTTCCCAATTTCGATAAACTAAACTCTGGCTCTTATACCATGCTAAGAAATGAGATAATAATGGGAGTAAACTTGATCAATTGACGAACGCACTAAGGGCATATAAATAGAATACAACTGGAAAAGACTAAAACACCCTCGACACACATATTCTTAACGAATTCATGTGAGATTTCTCTACCAGTAACATGCCTAACGCATAACATGATGTTTGGCCTATAATTTGTGCAAGGTATTAATACTACACATGTGCGGCCAAGCACAGGTATAATATTGTGACGACACGACATGCTGTGGCCGAATAGCCATCTCGCGTTGTTGTACGAGGAATCGTTAATTCACACAAGGATCAACTTACAAGAATAGATAATTATAAAGGCTTTCTTCTTCGATCTTCTCCTGTAATTGGGTCAAAAGCAGTAACGTTGTTATCTCAGCTACTCTATCTGATTTTAATGTTTGATACCGTGGATTTTTTAGCACATGTTTAACCATTCGCCTTATTTAAAAAAATTATCCAAATATTTTTAAATATAAGTCATGCTTAAAATTTCTTTTGTAATAAAAAAACTCGTAACAAAATAAATAACATTTGGATAATTTTTTTAATAAGACGAATGGTCAAATATTTACTTAAAAATCAACGGTGTCAAATATTAAAAACCGGAGAAAATACTTCGCATTAGGAACAAGATACAGCACCACTTTCTCCTCTAAAACTGAGGGCAACTGGAGAAGGGGAGGCAGTTTTTTTTGCACCTAGGTGCTGCAGCACCCAACACGCCAGACGTCCGATGGTGCACTTGAGATTCGGTATACCCCCCCATCCCCCGAAACATTATTTCGCCCGAATACGCTCTCGCTCGACATACGTACGTCCAATGGCGTGGTATATAAATCGTATCTCGACATAAACAGCAATAGACGACATACGGGAGCTCCGTCAATCCACTACACCATGTGATCCTCATCCAGCACACAAGTCATTGGGGATTTGAGGGACGGTCACAAAATAGCACCGCGAAAATCTCCTGCAAGCTCCACGGCGCCAAGGGCACCACCATCATCAACGACACCTCTGACCATCTCCCGCTCCCGGCGGTGGTGGAGGTGCAGGAGGCAAGGTGTGAGTGTTGCGACATGTTGGAGGAGTGCATGCCGAAGTACATCCGCGCTGGGTTCAGTTTATTGAAATCAGAAATAATTTCGGTGGTCATCGAAATTTATTTTGGATTCAAATATATTATAGGATTCTTTACTACATATATGTATAGTTTGTAGTGTATATCTACCTATATATTTAGGTAATAAATGATGCAACATTTTATTCCTTTCCCACGTGGGCCACACACACGTGAGAAGCGAAACAGGCGCCATATGAGAGAGAGGAGGGACACAGCTATACAGTGCATAGTGTGCTGCATGCGCGCCTCACCTCCCGACGCCACATGTATGCCTTCCCGATGCCTCGCGAGCCTCTCCTAGCGAGCTGCTTGCCTGCCATGTGTTAGTCGTGCTATGGCTGCGGTGCGCACTCAAGTGCACGATAGCTGCGCCTGAAGAATGGCATCTCTGCCTCTTCCCTTCCCTTCCGTGAGGGAGGGGGAGGCCAAGGGGCAGTCGGCCTGGGCTGGGCCTAGGAGGAGGGGACATGGATAGGACGCGACTTGTGCCAAAAGAAAGGAAGGGAGAAAGAGTGATGGGCTGGAAGAAATCATGGATTTCCATAAAAACATCCCCATGCCGGCATTTCCCATGACTTTGTAGGTCAGACCGCGGGTTCTCTGGCCTAACCGCGCTGTAAGACTAGTCTGACTGCCCACTGCAAGAAACAATACCCCTTTCCAATTAATTCCATCCCCCTGAATAAATAACCTAATGGTGGAATTCTTATCACAAAAAACATGCAATAAAAAACACAACACCCCTTTTTTTAATACCAACCGGGAACAAAAGTAGCCTAGGGGTAGTGTCCTCCTCACCCTCATCCTATTTGTTCTTTTCTATTTTTTTATTTTATTTTCTGCAAATTATCACAAAACATATACAATAAAATAATCCACAAATCAATCTCAACACAATCCAAATCATCAAAACAATATACAACATTCACAACTTTACACAACATACACACAAATCTGGAAACAAATCATCCAAAAAATACAACATTCACATAGCAAATCTTAAAAAAAAAAGAAATCTGCTCAGCTCGCCGCCAGGCTGCCGCGACGGCCACCAGGCCGCCCCTGCGTAGGCAGCCACGGCCCCCGGCCTCCCGCGTGGCCAGGTCGCCGCACCGCCCAGCCTCCCGCGCCGGGCCACATGGCCGCCAGGTCACCGTGCCACATGGCCGCCAAGTCGCCGCAACCCCGGGCTCCCGCGTGGCCAGGCCGCCGCGCCTCTCGGCTGGCGGGCCGCCGCGGCCTCCCGCTTCCCGCATCGTCGGGCTGCCGTGCCGCCCGCTGCTGCTTCCGCCTGCAGATAAGGGAAGATTGAGAAGACTTAGAGAAATAGAGGAAGGAAAAAGATAGAAGGAAGGGGAGAAAGAGAGGACGGATAAAAGGATAAGGAAGGAGGAGGGAAAAAAGCGGACGGGAAAGCTAGGGTCCCGGTTGGTTATTCCAACCAGGATTAAAACTATCCTTTAATCCCGGTTGGTTATATCAACCGGGACTAAAAAATAACAATAGCCTCATATATTTTTGAACTGGTTGGTAATACGAACCGGGACTAAAAAATAATTTAGTCCCGGGTTTAATTTGATTCCGGACTAAAGCTGTGAATATTTGCCCCGTTCTCTACTAGTGAAATATATGATAGCGATGCTTTTGTTAATAGAATGTAGCTGAGGTTTCTGCTTTTTTAACAACCTGATAATTTGTCTAATTTGTCTAATTTGTCTAAGAGAAGATTTTGAGTTTCTTGTTAATTTGTCTATGAGAAGATTTTGAGTATATGACAAGCTTGTTAATTTGTCCAATTAAGAGAAGATTTTGAATTTCTTGTTAATTTGTCTAAGAGAAGATTTTGAGTATATGACAAGCTTGTTAATTTGTCTAAGAGAAGATTTTGAGTTTATTGTACAGAGAAAAATCATGCTGAAAGCAAATGGAATGAACATAATATCTAGATGAAAATATTTGAGTAAGTTAACTTATTGTGAACAGAAAATTACCAGAGTATCCAAGCGTGTAAATTACCTAGTGTTTAGATGAAAATTACGAGTATCCAAGCGTGTTAACGCTAATAATATGATTGGCATTTTATCCACAACTCATGTCTCTCTTAATAAACATAGACATTGACACCCATAAACACGCGCATACTCACCCCTATGGACTTTTTTTTTTGGAAAAGTCATGTCTCCCTTGTTTTAACAAATTTGTTAGATATGAATCTTATAGTAAAAGAAGGATATGTAAAAACAACAAGTGTGCTTATTAATTTTTTAAAGGTTGGGAAACTCGATGGGCCACTCCTCTAACCAAGATCTATTTCACAGTATAAATTGTGATACCTGTTAATTCCTAGGTGTGATAAGGTATCGTGTGGTTCAATGAACAGCAACGTAAATTTGCTCCATAAATAGTGTCAAGGGATTAAAAGATCAAGATTCTGAAGATTGAGGGATGTGCTGACTGGCATTTTGTAGGCAAGGCCAGGTCTATGTTGAGGCTCGGGCAAGAAGAAAGAAATGATGACACACAAATATTAAAGGACAAAATCATCATTTCTTTTTTGTATAAAGCAACATTTTCTATTGAAGTGTGTTAGTAACTGGTTTAGTATGTACTGTTGTCGTGCGATTCTATGCAAATTATATGCCATTATGCAAACCATGGGCAATGCCAACCAACTTTTTTTTTTCAGTCTTCGGTTTTTACTACACCTTGTCTTCATTATCACCCCAAATCAGCCTAGGCCCACGCTCCACCCAACCCGAACGAGGCAACTAAACAATTTTTTCTACCACTCTGCTTAATAGTTATTACGCTATCACCAAAAGATAAGTATTGACCAATCGGAACAAGAGAAGCATGAAATGTTTTTAAAAGCAATCTTTGAGTTTGAATTAATAGCCAAAATCATCATTTTAATTAAGCAAACTTTACGGTTTCTAACCAGCCTAAATGCGACGATGAACTTTACTGACAATTACGCACATGACACAACAAGAATGCTCTTGCTTGGATTATTTTTGTTTATATAACTTAAAGTTTATAGTCTTTTAATATCATTTTCTTAAATATACCTTTTTCAAATTGAATTGCAAAAATATGCATGCCGGTGTCACGTCTTGGAAGCACGATGGCGCGTTTCGCATGGCGTCGCGCATCATACTGGCATGACACCTATTCACACCGCAGACGACATCACCGTGGCTTGGTTCTACTTTGACACCGACATCACCGATTGTAAGATGGCAATGCACGAGTATACATCATGCATAATGCATGCACTAGTTGCAGTGCACTCTACAACTATACTACCAGGTTACCAGCTGTGTCTTGCTAAGCTATTAGCCATCGTTTTTTTCACAATGTTAGACTCTACAACACCACATGCATGCCAGTCTGCCCTTGCTAGGCCATACAAAAATAGGCATTTTTTATCTCGTCTAGTATAATACATCTAAAATGCACAACAAATATTGATTAGTTCAAGGATTTATTTTCAGAGGTTTTCATTGCTGTCATGCATCAACACCTGCTTGGATTTGCTTGAAGACGATAATAGAGTGTAAAAATATTTTAAATTTCAAGGTTTGATTTTAAGAATAGATTTGGTAGTTTTTTAAAATTTTCATCATGAAAAGAGAGCCAGGGCAATGAAATGGTGAAGAAACCCCTTACATTATCGATAAAATTAAATTCTAAATTTCAAAATCAGCTTTGAATTGTAGTCTGGATGAAATGTATCTAGTCTTTGCTAATGGTATGAATGTTAATTTGTATGTCAAGGACATTTTAGTCTTTTCCTTTTGTAATCAGTTAATATATAACCTCTGAGGCCAAGTCAATGAATCAAAAACTCAGTAACGAAATTTTCATCTTCAATATTTAATAGTCTCAAGCCCTCAATTGCCTTATGCTGTGGACATGTCTATAACAGAGTGAGTCTTACTTCACATGGCTAGGCCTAGATAATGAAATTTTCATTCTTTCTATTTGACATTTGTCTCAGATGTGCATAACGTAGTCTTAGGAGGCATCAGGAATGTGAGGCCTATGAGGGTATCTTCATGATAGAAACTACTAAAGACACGTAAAACGCTACCCAGGCCTGGATCTACATCAAATGAAATAGGGTGAAAAACTCGACCTCATTGCAGGTAGGTGCCAGGAACAATTTCAATACGTATGTATGAGTAGATATCCCATATAGCAGTTTTGTAGATTGCTCATCGCTGCCCCGCGTGAACGTCCGCATGCTCGTGTCGCTTGTGTTGCGCAACCACCGCCAGACGCTGTCCAACTACTCGCATGTTCTAGCGTTGGCTGTTGAGGCCATAATGCAATGACTTTGTGCCGCTCGTCGGTACCTGATAACTGAGTATGCCAGCACGCCGCTGAGCTCCGCGATCAAGCCGCCTGCCTGGCAGCCTTATGGTACGGTATGTACTAGTGTACTGCTAGTTTTGGGCTTTTGGCACTGCCCAAAAGTGCTCTGAATATTCTCATCAGGGAATAGTAAGGATTCCTGACTCGGGCATACTCTATTCAAGATTTAACAATAAAGATTTTAGATAGGTTTTCTTGATCTTTTTACTTTATAACTTATAGTACGTTTTACATATTGCAAATTGCAATTTATCCTAAGATAAGAGGGATTTATCTGGTGCTAAGAAAAGGCAAAACCGAAAACTACGAGATTAGAATATTCAAACATAAAAGGGTTCTTACTGATGGAGATTAAGTTATTGAATCATTACCGAAGGAATCATATATTTGATATATTTTTCATATTTCACAGTTATAGATGATGTTATCAATATTTATCTTTTCTGCGAGCTTGGGTTCATCCTAGGGCCCTCGAAATCATAGAACCGGCCTTAATACGAGACTTGAGAATATGGATGTTATGTATGTCACTATGCCATTTTCGATATTTGCAGGCGCGGGCCAGAGATCTTTGTAGGCGGACGGCTAAGCTGTCTGCATGCAAAGATAGGGACAATCACTGGCCGCATGCAAAGATCCATCTTTGCATGTGGGAATCTTAACCGCCCGCCTACAAAGATATGCTGATCATTGAGAACATGCGTACATTCCAATCTTCATCATATATTCGTGTTTTAAAAAAACTATTTTAAGTATATGCCACATGTTTGTTCTTTCTAGCAGCTGTACAACGTTTTGGACTATGGAACCTCAGTGCCAACATTGTGCACTTCATCCACCATGACATATGCAAAGCCCTTGGATTATTCTTCAATCGAAACACCGCATATGCCAGGGAAGAACAATATAGATCACTGTGTGAGTGGGAGAAGCCACAATCATAAGAAATGATGAAATGCTGAAAAAAACACTTGTCTTAACTAATGTAATGTTAATTGTAAAATACAGATCTTCTGCTGTATCTATAATTATTTATTTCTTTTGGATGATAAATTATTCTTCTATTAATTACTAACTATAATTATTTAATTCTTTTGGATGATAAATCTTTCTTCTATTAATTGACAAATATAATTTACAACAAAAATTTGTTGATATTATGCTTTTTTAAAATCTATAGAATAACTGTCCAAAAAAATCTATAAAATAACATTACATGTGGGCGCTGCCCGTTTGTAAAGAGATAGAACAGGAGAAAATTTTACAAACTATTTACAAGGGCACTCCAAAAAGAGAAAGCCCCGCAAAAGAAGAAAAACTAGGTGATATCTCCAACGGGGTTAACTCCTGCAACTTGGACGCACCGGCTTTGACCCACGTCCAGGCCTTTTTGAAGTTGGATTGGGGTCTTAGCCACCTTTTTGAAGATTCATCCATTTCTCTGACACTAGAGTTCCCAAGCCACTAGTAAAACCAACGACTTGAGGGGTTTCTTCGGGTTGCCTAGCGAGAGAGTAACGAAGAGCCACCATTGTTCCACAGTGTTACAGTTTCCCCAATCGGCCATGTTTAGGTCTAGACCCATCCAAAATTGGATGCTATCGCAGATTGTTCTTGATACTCTGCAGTGGACAAGCAAGTGTACAACTGTCTCTTCGGTGATTCTACAAAGTGGGCAGTACTTTTGATTGTCCCATCTTCTTCTTTGAAGTTTGTCTGCCGTCCACACTCCGTTTTGCATTATCAACAAAGCAAAGAACTTTGAACTTTGGTGGAGCCGCTCACCGCCAAATTATCTGGTTGAAAGTCGTAGTCACCGTCCCCGAAAATTGGAGCCTATAGGCTGATTTTTTCCGAGTAAAGACTATTGGTGGTTAGACGCCAAATTATGGAGTCCGGTTGCTTAGTGAGCTGGACGTCCTGAATGACTGTCTAGAGCTGTACATATTGTCGTAGATGTTCTGGCGTAGTGATGCGCATGATCTGGATGTCGTGGATCCAAGTGTTATTGTTCAGCGCCTCACAAACCTTCCTATTTTTTTTTCTAAAGGAAGCCTCATAGATCGCAGGCACTGTCACCCTCAGCCTTGTGTTGTGGAGCCAATTGGAGTTCCATAAGCTAGTTGTTTGTCCATCCCCGAGGGTAATAATTGTGGTTGCCACGAACAGTTCCTTGTCAATTAACATTGTCACACGGAACCGGTGTACCAATCCAAGGCTTGTCCAGTGCAGTCCACTCAAACCAAAGCAAGTAGTGTCGTAGAACACGTGCAAGGTGATTTAGATCAAGCACTCCCAGCACACCAAGCTCTTACCTTGGACTCACCCCTGTAGAATCAAGGTTTTGATTTATAATTTTGTGATGAACAACTGGCACTTTAATTTTGAATTGATTTTGAGTTGATTTGGTAAAGAGGTGTGGCCTCGGGATAAGGCCGGTCAGACCGGTCAGTGACCTGCGGTCTAACCGCCCGGGCGATCCAGAAGAGATATCAGACTCGGATTGTCGGGCCGGTCTGACCGGCGTGTAGTGCTCGGTAAGACCGGCTGAGCCCGAATAGGATTGATTTCAGGTTGTTTTCTTGGATTGCAAGTTTCCTTCGTGGATATGATTTGCTTATGGTTTCTATTCGTGGATAATACTATTGTGTGCTAACGATGAGTCAAGTTGGTGAAAACTTGGGCTCGGTTATGGTTTCTTGGTTGATTCATGTGTAGGTATCGCTTGAGGCCTCGAGAGAGTATTGCCGGTGATGGATCGGAGTCGACTTGGGAGAAGTTGATGTCCAGAGGATCAAGAGATCACGCGGGATACTAAAAGGCTAGAGGATAATGCACGTGGAGGTGAAGATTCCATATGGCATACAGGAGGGATTGTGTGCATATGGAAGTTGAAGTCAAATTTAGAAGGAGCCCAAATTTGGAAAGGATGAGTTGTTTACTTGTATGAGTAGGATTCCTAAGGAAGTAGGATTTCTAATACAAGTAGGATTCGTGGCTTTGCACG
>CM002485.1:5618507-5695818 GCA_000325765.3 Leersia perrieri
CTTTCGGAAGATCGGGAACCCTAGTCTACATCACTAAGGGAGTAGGACTTCTAATACAAGTCGGATTCGTGGCTTTGCATAGCCATGCCTATGGGTATAAATATATGAGGGGTGTGTGCCTCATGTATCGGATTTTGAGAGAGAAGAGAAGATCTAGGGTTTAGCCTAGGGTTTCGGCTTGAGGTCGAATTTAGAGAGAGAAGAGAAGATCTACAAGACTGTACTTTTCTAACATCTTGTATGTGTCGTATTTGAGCAATTTTACAATCCTTCAGATATTGTCGAGAGTTACCTTTTTTCTAGTGTAAATTTCACGAGTAATTTTATAATTCTTTAGTAGGTACTTAGATGTACCAAATTTTATACTTAAATTTTGGTACCTCTGGATACCCTACTCAAAGACTATAAAATTGCTCGTCATATTTATGGCAAACAAATGCTTCGGGTTGATAACTACCTTGTTGATTCCATTCGTGTGCATCATATTGGAATGACCCATCTCATCTATTTATTCTTGTATATAAATATTGTGCCTCCCTCCGTTTTATTAATGTTTGACGTTGTTTACTTCTACTTAGAATGTTTGACTATTTGTCTTATCCGAAAAATTTATCCAAATGTTTTTTATTTTGTTAAGTTGTTTTATTACAAAAGAAAATTTAAGCATGACTGTTATTTATAAATATTTAGATGATTTTTTTAATAAGACGAATGGTCAAACGTGCGCTAAAAATTCAACAATTAAAAACCGAAGAAAGTATTACTTACAGAAAGTTCACTATTGGTCACATCAAATAGCTATGATAAGGTTTCAAAAAAAAAAGCTATGATAACCAATAATTATCTGGTACTCTAGAATGGACACAATGAATTTTTCATTTACTATTGTAAACCAACCACGTGTCTTAATCTCGTTGTTGCAAGAACCATTGCAGGGTATAAAGATTACTGGTTCCCTCAGCTACATTTGAGCAGAGCAAACGAGGATTCGAAAGACTCCCTCAACTGAATACCTCTGCTCACATTCCTCACTCACTGGACTTGTGCTGATTTCATTTGAGCTATACCTAAGTCACTCATGCACCTCTTGGGTACAATAAGTTTTGGAGGCATCAGGATTAATACATTAAGAGCTCAAACTCAATCTAGTTGATACGATAATGAAAATAGACACGCTTTGACAAGGGTGACCTGCCGCTAACGACTGGCTTCCACCGTATCTTCAAGAAGGCCATGACAACCCAAACGTACAAGACGCTCTTCTTCGAGATTGAAGACTGGATGACAACGGCTGCCATGACCCTTCTTGTCGATACCTATTTCATCTATTGAATATTGTCACGAGTAGCACCAGTACTGCAAGAATGCTGCCACCGTCCTAGTGCCATCGCTCCTGCCATTTGTCCAGACGAGGGAGATTTGCTAGCCTAGGGATTCAGTACTTGGCTGCGAATGTCCCGCAGCCTAGCCTTCTTCATGCTGCTTCGGGAGGCTGATTTGATGTGATTAGAGCATCTCCAATAATTTTGGCGAATGACTTGCAAAAGCTAAATTTGGTATAAAAAATGAAAAAGCCTAATCAAACAGTCTCTCCATCCCATTTAATATGCTATCTTGCTCACTAAATGAGCTCCCAAGGGGTGGCTAAATCTGACATGACAAACACACTTGTCAATGGTGGAATCCATTGAAGAATTGCATATTTTTTTGTCCTTTTCCTCCACCACTCTCTCTCTCACTAGCGTCTTTCCCTCCTCGCCAGCGTCGCCGCCGCTTGATCGGCGCGCTACTGTGGAACCGCGCTGTCTGGTAGCCGCAATAGTGCCTGGTAGCCGTGCTGCCTTGGATCCGCACCAGCCGCACTGCAGCCGCCACCACGCCCCGTAGCCACGCCGCCACCCACAAGATAAGCTGAGCGGTGTCGAGTAAGCCGGGAGACGAGCTGCGCGGCGCTGAGTAGTCCAGGCCGTCCCTGCTGCTGCCGCCCGCCAGAGAAGATCGTCATCACAGTCGTCTTCTACTAGGTTTTCTAGTTAGGATTTGAGAAGTTAAAATAGAGAGATTGTTTGAATGAATGACTAAATGAATGTAATTTTTTTTTGGCCAGCTAGCCAAATAAGCAAATAGAGAGAGATTTGACAAGACTGTTGTAAATGCTCGTAGCAAAAGAAAAGAAGAGTTTTGCGGTACAGTACCTCCGATAGAAGGAACTAAAATGGGTGCTTCAAATTTGGAGATCGAGCCGTCTATCTACGCCTGACGAAGCCACTGCTGCAAGTGATGATTAGCGTCTGCTTAATTTTATCTCGCTACAAAACCTGGAATTTCTCAAACCTGGATTTTTCTTCCAAGCTACCTCGTAAGTGCTCCATTAATGATGGCACTGGCATGCTTTCAAACAGCAGGGAGAGGTAGTTCAGATATGCATTGATCAAATCAGTGGTGCCTGGGATTAGGGTCCGGGTTGATGCTTTAGACCCTGTTAACAGATACAACGACCCTTTTTTTTTAAGCCACTGTCACATCGGTGTTTAGATACTAATTAAAAGTACTAAATATAAACTATTAATAAAACTCACCTTATACTTTGGACTATTTCGCGAGACGAATCTATTAAGCCTAATTAGTCCATGATTAGCGAATATGATGTTACAGTAAACATTTACTAATCGTGGATTAATTAGGCTTAAAAAATCGTCCCGCGAATTAGCCTTTATTTATGCAATTAGTTTTATTATCAGTATATATTTAATACTCCTAATTGACATGCAAACATCCGATAGGACACGAAGTAAAAAAAAGTCACTGGATCCAAACAACCTCTTAATCGGTAGCATCATTTTAATATTTTTTATCTGAACAAAATTGTTCACCGGTACTAACTCATATATCTTTGAGTAATGCTCTGGCGCTCTCTAGCGCTCTCTACTGGATTATACTTCCAGTAGAAATGATCTCAATCGTTCGTTTAATAGGATATATTAGTCATTTACTAATAAGTGGGTAGAGGTAAGATTGTCTTTTCTTTTTTCTCTATTTCCTATTTATCTCCTTTGAACAATGGAAGGCATCAGATCTGAATCGACTCCTACGCACCGATGGCCCCCACACCATCGCTCTGACGCCTCCCATTCCTTCATTCCCACGCCATTTACACCTCCACGGTTTTTTTTATCTTGGACGATGGTACCCTTAAAATTTCGTGGAATCATGAAACCATGAGATGAAATTATGCATTGAGGAATGCTATTTCATCCACTAAACTAAATCTTGTAGTACTCTTGGTAATCATGTGACGAAACTATGCATTGAGACTGGCCTTACATTGCATATGGTATTCCTTCGATTTCCCGTGTGTCTAAGCCTTGTTTAGTCCAAACAGAAGTCTGAAAACCGAATTACATGATATTGTGGGTTTGCCCGGGTAGGATCGATAATGAGTTTCTCGAGTACTATATTACATATTGTAAACCAACCATACATGCAAACCACTTCTTTTGCAAGTACCATTGCGGGCAATGAGTAGTAGTGCACTCAGCCACATTTTGTACAGAGCATAATAGAGTTCGAACAACTCCCTCAAGTGAACCTCTGCTCACTCACTACAACTCCCTCAAGTGAACATCTTCTGGGAGATCGTTAATTTCTGGATTAGGTAGGGTAGATATATGCTTCTTTAGAACAGCAAGATAACATGACTTCTAGGCTGTGACTGTTTAACAGTTTTCTTCATGCTGCTTTGGGAGGCTCGTGCATTGCTATTGCTACTATTTGTGTCTGTACTTAGGAAGATTCCGGTCCTCTTAGTGTAGGTGAAGTGAAGGTGTTTATGTCAATATGTCTCTTCTCTACTGGTTTATGTTTGTACTTTGTGCCTTGTTTATAGCAGACTTACTTAGAATTAGTGGGTGAATAACCACGGTTATGAACTAAAAAAGTAGGTATGGTTCATGAATCATGATGTTTACATCACGCCTAAAAGACCTCTGCCCACATAATTTGCATCATCCTTCCCAAGTACGAGATGGACCTTCGCCACACGCCTCAGTTAGTTTTCTCGTGACACCTTGGTATCATGGCGCCACAAGTGATGCATTCTCTCTTTAATCGAAACAAAATTAACCAGGCATGCATGCAAATCATCTTCTTGCAAGTAGCATTGTGGACTATATATTGCTCACTCAGTTACATTTGTTTAGAGCGAAACAGATCGAGTTCCTAGGACTTCATCAAGTGAACACCTCTGCTCCTATATATATTGCTCACTCATTACGCTTGCATTAATCTTATTTTAGATGGCCATGAATTTATGCCTAGACATGTACCAGTTTGGGTGCAAGATTGAGAAAGCTTAGGAATAGGTTTAGGAGGCATCTAGGATAATACATTAGACATCGATATGGTAGATACTTGGGACAAGTGTGTTTTGATGAGGATGATCTCTTGGTTGGTCCGAATCTGACAGGGGCAAGCGGTGTGCTCTCAGCCCTCACCTAGCTTTCCAATGAATAGTAAGTCTAGATCTTCCGCTGATCGACCCCAGCTGACATTCCTGATTCTGCTCCATGAACGTCCGTCCTCAGCCGCGAGATTGCGAATATATACCGCTCAGCTGATGGATCTCGTCTATCGATTTCTGGATTGTTGGTACTGCATCGACTGCTGACTGCTGTGGTGCTGCATCAATCGTTGTGGCATAATTGAAGACCAACCACGACGCAGCTGGCCTGCCACACTCTTGGGCACCAGCAGTAAGTAGGCATGCATTTCATCTATGATCAAGTTCGTTTATCACATAATAATTACAAGGGTCAAAGATCAAATGAGAAATTAAGGACACTGTTGTACAAACTACGGTTGTTTTCAGATTTAACATAATATAAAATATGCCAGATGTGTTTGAATTGATTTGGTACTTTTGTAGCTTTTTAGATGATGAATTTGACTATTTATATGTTAATTTTTCTTCAAATATTAGCCTGTTTCTCGATGTCATATGGTTGAGAAAATATGCATCAAGAAAAAAGAGTAGCTCAGTTGTGAGAGTAATGAAATTTTTGTAAGGAGTAATACATGGACTTTAATAATCCAAATAAATATTGATACCATCATTAATGAATTCGCACATACAAATAATGTCTGAACAAATATTTACAATACTACGTACAAGAGAAAATCTAAGAAATTCCATCGACACATGTCCATGTCGCAGAAATGCCATCAACAAATAAAACTTCCCAGAAATGCTATTGTACAACTCACTTTAGTCCCAGAAATATCATCGACAGGGTTTCATTAGCATTTCTTTGTTAAGTGCTATATGATGAACATGTAACAACGTGTGTCGATGGAAATGTACCTTTTTCTACCCTGTGTCATTAAATATATACACTACTCATTTTATAGCACTTACCGAAGAAATGATAACGGAACCCTATGAGCGGTGGTATTTCTCAGACAAAGTGTTGGTATGATAGCATCTATGGGAATTTGCATTTTAGATGGCATTTGACATGAGCATTTGTCAATGACATTTCTTAGGTTTTCTTGTACTAGGTTTGTAATACAAATATTACTTTTGGGTCTACATTACATGATTATAACTTAGATGTTTATCTTAAATAATTAAAATAATTTAGGAGTTAATATTAAGAGCCAATGTTTTTAGTTTTGTCCCTCGCAACTAAAACTTCACAAATGGACATGCCTGTCATCCACTAAGGGGTTGTTTGGTTTACTGCATGGATTATAATTAAATCCGAATTTACATGTTAATTTCAGTAGGAGTAACAAATTTTATGATTAATGCACATCTAATATACCAAAATTACTGTACAAGCAGTAAGGGTATTCTCACTGAAAGAAAAGTGTGATGATCGAACACAACATGATGCAGCCAACCAAATATAATTTGTTGTATGTACCACTTGTGCAAACAACTTCATGCGTGCATCCAAACAATATCTCACCACATTAAGGTTCAGTTGATTTGTGCAACCAAACAAACACATTTGCACCCACCTAGTCTGGGCAACATCAGCCTGGTTGCCTCGTAAGGGCCAGGCTAGAGGGGAGCAAGCAACCAAACAGTCCCTAATTGCTGATAGCCACCGGGTTCCATAGTGTGTTCCTACACCCGCTGCCCGGGCCACTAGCTAGTATCCATTTGATGCTGGCTCCAAACTACTCTCTCTGTCCCATAAAGCTTGATGTTCTAGCAATGGAGTGACAAATTATCTCTAAGCAAAAATAACAAATATACCTACTACAATAGTTGTCAATACTAGTTGTTATTTTAGCAGTTGTCAGTACTGGTTGTGGCAGATGAATTGGACTGCGAGAGGATAAAGTAGCATCCTGGATAAAAAACACTTCAGTGTAGGTGTGCAGGAGGTGTGCAGCGGGAGAAAAAAAATGATTGGACAGCTGATGGCCGTTAATTACTACTCCAAACGACAGGTAATCTGGGACAACTCTCATGAGCCAAAACATTAGGCTTTCTGGGACGGAGGCAATACCAATGAGAGCCAGATTTGAACCCAGTACCAAGCTGCCAGCACCAATGAATCCCCCTCATTGCTCCTGGATCAATAACCGGTACCAGTGAGGGTGCACGACTGTTTTTTTTTTAATACTGAAGGAACCAACTCAGGTCGAATAGAGCCAAGCTATCTATCACAAAGCAACCTGTCTTTTCTAGACTGCGCCAGAATCCACATCGAAGAAGCAACAACTATAGATCAAGAACATCAAAATATTAGCATCCAAAACATCACAAATTCAGATGTATACATCAAGTAGACCAATAAGTCAAGAGGAACATCGAGAATGTCATTTCTACTGCTGCTGTCAGAGGAGGCCAGATCCAGTGGCCTCTGACCTCCAGGTGGTCCGATCCGATGGCCCCTGATCTCCGCTGCATGCTGCTAGATCCAACAGCCTGACCATCGGTGCGAAGTGGTGGAAGAGAGGGGTGTTGGCGCTGCAGGGGAAGTCGAGGGTGGCGCTACGGAGGTTGGCTGCACCGTGGCGGCAAAGAAATGTGAATGTCAGCGACGAATAAGGAGAAGAAAATAAGAGAGAGTGGGCAAAATAGACGAGGGGCTGGGCAACATAGTAAAAGGGGGTTTTTCTCTTGGTACGATTTTTTAAAACACCAGCACCAATGTGGAACTTATAGATGTCGGTTTTGTTTAAACTAACATGCACCTTTATGCTTGGCGATATTTGCTTAACTAACTAGCACCTAAAATTTTTCTAGGTACCAGTTTTTACTTTGAAATCCTTAGATGGGCGAGGCAATTAATGTCTCATTGGTGTCGGTTTTAAATGAACCAACACCTACGGTCTCTGTAGACTGTAGTAGTAGGTGTATGAGACACTCTGCTAGGAGGTTATTCATACCTACTTTGCCTATTGCATCGTCTATCACAACCCTCCACTGCAGATGGACATATGCTAGGATTGGGGCAGAGGCTCCACACCAGCACGACCAAGAACTTAACTATGCTGTGACTTTTAACAGTCTTCTTCATGTTGCTTTCAGAGGCTCATGTTGCGAGTAGTTTTACGGTCCTTGGGTAGATATCTCTAAAAAAAATTGATACATCTCGGTATCCTCAAGTACTGTAAAATTGTTCTAGTGTTAAGACTATTAGCTTTATGCACTTATGAAGATGTCTGATCCTCTTATTTGTGAATCTACACGTAGATATCAGTATATGTCCCTAGTATACTGGCATGGCCCTGTTTGTACTCTTGCTTTGTTTACAACGGAATTTATTATAATTAGACGGTTGCTAGTCACCGTCATGACATATGCAAATGTGTATGGTTCGTAAATCATGCTGTTGGCATCAAAAATACAAAACCTCTGGCCACCTGATCTGTACCAGCCTTCCCAAGTGCGAGACCTTCTCCACATGCCTCAAGCAGTTCTCTCGTGATACCTCCTTGGTATCATGGCGCCTCAATCAGTTTGTGCCCTTTTTAATCCAAATCAAATTAACCAAGTTAACCAACCATAGATGAGGTGTAGTAATTAATAAGATAGGTGCCTGATTAAATGTCTCTATTTATGTTGTGTTTTGGTTTTGGACTTGATTCTTGTTTTATCTCGACATATTATATATTCTTAGTCCGATGTACTGCATACTTTGTAACGATTGAGTAGATTCTATTAGAGTAAATGTTGGAACTAATTCTACCAACAAAAAGAGTAATTAGGCTTTGTGATACAACAACTTGATGAGTAGGTACGTATGATTTACTAAAATAATTTTAGAATTGCTCAATTCCGGCTGCACAAAAGAAATGGACACAGCAAGTTGCCACGGAGTCTAGGGCCGCACAGGTCTGCTAAGGTTGTCAATCTAAGTTACTATTGATTTAATGATCTGGATTCTTAACCTAAAACATGATCTCTTGAATTCTAATTTATGTGGAATTTGGTGTGTTTAACTGACCAGATTTCTTAGACGTCCTTGATGCCGCTTTTAGCTGTAGTTGTACTCCTCCATTCGATCGATGTAGATTGTAGCAGCATGTACATGAGGAGATCAATAGCTTGATCATCAAGGTCTTCAGTGATCGATCTCGTTGGATGTGCAAGTTGCCCTTTCTTCATGGATTTTCCCTATCTCATTCTTGATCTCATGCAATGGCGTCATCCTGGAGATGGCAAAGGATTGCTCTATGTTTTCCCCCTCAGCATTTAGTTAGGATCGGTAGTTTCGTTTTGGGAAGAATGCCACTGCGAATGGTGGAAAAATCAACCCACCTCCAACACGGACTCTTCTCTTTATATCGTTGTGGAAAACAGGGGCAATTCCATTTAAAGGATGTGGTTACGCTTCCAATCATGACACATAATTAGTTGTCATAATTACACGATTTAAAAACCGGTGAATGCATAGGAAGTAAATTGTTTAGTTATGGAACCACCATCAGTTCATTAGGAAAGTGCACAAGGCCACAAGGGTCGTGGGTGGACTGCATCCTTGTGTTCTTCTCGCAACCGAGATCAACCAACAGTCGATTCACCAAAGATGAACTCCCAAGGACAAATACACCATGGTGGACAATAAAATGAGGGCAGGACCTTGAGTTCCTGATTAACCATCCTAGATGCATCAGGTTGACCGCTCTTGCTCGAAGATCAGACCTTGTTCATGCAATGTGTTGAAGGCAATAATCAAATCAAACTAAACACAGTTAGGTTCCTCTCATCTAGATTACATATACGAACCAACATAATTTGCACATGCAAATCATTTGCAAGATCGCATTCATGTAGAGGGGAAAAAGGAAGAAATCGTCAAACCATGCCCCGCATCCGTCAAGAAGAGCATCCATCATTATTTTATATTTTCTGATTTTCTTTCATCTGCATGCGATGGAACATTCGGCGTCTTTGGCTCAGGACACGACGACGGCGGCGGCTGTGGCGAAATCAACGCTGCCTACTCTCTAGTCTCTCCCAGAAGTCCGCGTGAGAAACAGCCCGTCCACGTCGATGAACCTCTTAGACAACTGAGGATGAGGTGTTGTGTCAAATATGTATATAAAGCCGATTACTAATTAGGACTTGGAATTGTACTAGGTTTTGTTAGTAGTGGAGTCAGACCCTATTGTAGACTCTCCTTTAAATAAGACATATCTATGGTAACTTCACGGCGATGGTAGCAAAGATAAACATAGGGAGCGACCGTCAGCAGCATAGCTGACCGGTCGTGGCCGTTGATACCTTGATAAGTTGTATTTATGCTCTGAAGAGTAGGTTTGTCCGAACCTCATTAACAAATATCTTGGTGTCGTCGTCATGATTAGATCTCGTATGGCAATCGCTTCCACGTTTAGCTATCGATGTTGATTTCGAGGCTGATTTACTAACACTACGAGATTTCTATTGATTAGGCATTAGTGTTTTGTTCAATCTTGCTGATCATGTTCATGTCTCTTCCAGATGGGCGTCCTGCTTCCTTCTATCAAGACTTGGATCTTCACGTCTGGTATTCATAATACATATGGATCAAATTTTATACTCCATTGTCTTCTGTGCTTTTCTTAGACAGTGAAAATGGGTCACATTTTTAGAATTTATCAAAGTACTCCCTCCGTCCTTAAAAAAACACAATCCTGGATTTAAATCTGAACATACACTATGTCTATATGTACAAATTCAAACCAGGATTACGTTTCTTGGGACGGAGGGAGTACACAGCAATGACTTATGAGACAAAAATATCCGGGGAGCCAAGATGGTGATTAATATGCATTCATTTTTACGTGCACGGGTAATGGTACCTTCCAAGTGGCGTGCAACTATTTGTCAGTGCAATTGGTTACGAGTTACGGCAACCGCTTTTTCTGGTACTCTGAGATTTGAGATAATGAATTTTCCAGGTACTATTACTACTATAAACCAACCATGCGTGCAGATCATTTAATTCTTTGTAAGTACCATCGCATGCTATAAGAGTGCTCAGCCACATTTGTGCAGAGCAAATCAGTAGTTTAAAAGATCACCTGAAACGAACACCTGTGCTCCAACTGCTCACTCAATGGACTAGTGTTAATTTTATTTGCTGAGTTTGTAATTTTACACCTACTCATGCACCTTTTTTTTTTGTACATGACACAATAGGTTTAGGGGGCATCCGGATTGATACATTATAAATTTAAAATCAATATAGTTGATAAATTCAGTAATATGGGCATGCTCTAAAAAGAAGGGTAACCTGACAAATGCCACAAAGTTCGACAGAACACACATAAACTATGCATGAGTTATAAATAGTTTTGTAAAAAATTGCAAAAAAATAATTGTAAGATTTATTATGATGATATATGTTAGCTCACAAACATGCAACTTCAAATTTGACTCAGATCTAGAGAAATAAAAATATCAAAATTTATCTAAGTTTGAGCCTGAGTTTCAATTTAGTTTGATTTTCAAGAGAGGAATATTGTAGCTACACTTTGTAAACACATATTAACACAATAATGTTGATTTATATCTATTTGTTGTTTGATTGTATGCTTTATCGACATCCCGACGGCCAGACCAGTGATCGGTGTGGTCAGACATAGCGGTCAGAAAGACTTCATCAAAACAGAGGGAACTTTTTATTATGTGAAAAGTCTTGGTTTTGGGGTGCTAGAAATATTCAACCCCCACCCTCTTGTATCTTGATCGTACACATCGTAGAAGCATCGGGTTGATCTCTCTTGCTCGAAGATCAGACCTTTCTCATGCAATGTGTTGAACACGATAATCAAATCTAACTGAGTACAGTTAGGTTTCTTTCATCTAGATTACATCTACTAACCAACTTAATTTACACATGTAAATCATTCGCATGATCGCATTCACGGAGAAGGGAAAAGGAAAGAAATCGTCAAATCATGCCACGCATCTGTCAAGAATGAAGGAGCATCCTTCATTATTTCCTATTTTCCGATTTTTTTTCTCATCTGCATGTAATGCAAGATTTGGTGTCTTCAGCTCTGGACACGACAGCGGCGGCGGCGGCTGTGGAAGCATCAACGCCACCTAGTCTCTAGTATCTCCCCGAAGTCCACGTGAGCAGCAGGGCGTCCACACCGATGTGAACCTCCCAGGACAACTGACGACGAGGAGATTTCTCTTGATTAGGTAATAGTGTTTTGTTTGATCTTCTGGATCAGGTTCATGTCTCTTTTGGATGGGCATCCTGCTTCCTTCTATCAAAAGTTGGATCTTTTACATCTTGTATTCGAAAGGCATATAGTCATATGGATCAAATTTTATATTCAAAGTCTTTTGTGCTTTTCTTAGACAGCGGAAATGGGTCACGTTTCCGGCATTTGCCAAACCACATAACAATGAGTTCTAAGACGAATAAAAATGTTCGGGGAGCGAACATGGTGCCTTACATGTGGAGTGCAAGTGTTTTGTTCCATCTTGCGGATCAGGTTCATGTCTCTTTCGGATGGGCATCATGCTTCCTTCTATCAAAACTTGGATCTTCAAATCTGGCATTCAAAGTACATATAGACCATATGGGTCAAATTATATATTCACTTGTATTTTTTTTTAGGGAAACTATGGCAGGCACAAGGCCAGCCTGAACTTTCTTTCATCAAATATGGATTACAAAGTCAATCATGATTACAAGAGATTTATAGGAGATATACTATACGAAACTAACTATTGCCTAGAATAAGAACTTCTTGTCCTGTCGTAAAGAGCGCGTGCTTGAGTTTACAGCATTTTCCAAAGCACACAACAATGAGTTCTGAGACAAATAAAAATATTCGGGGAGCGAAGATGGTGATTAATACACATTCAATTTTACGTGCACCGGTAATGGTGCCTTACATGTGGAGTGGAAGTATCTTCCTGACTGTGCAAGTATGCCAATGTAATTGAAACTGCTTTGTCGGGTGTTCTAAGATTGAGATAATGAATTTTTTTAGGTACTATTATTATGAAACCAACCATGCGTGCAGATCACTTAATTCTTTGCAAGTACCATCGCATGCTATAAGAGTAGTAGTACGCTCAGCCATATTTGTGCAGAGCAAACCAGTGGTTTAGAAGACCCCCTCAAACGAACACCTCTGCTCCCACTGCTCACTTAATGGACTTATGCTAATTTTATTTGCTGAGTTTGTTATTTTACACCAAGTCATGCATCTTTTTGGTACATGATACAATATGTATACGAGGCATCCGGATTGCTACATTAGAAATTTAAAATCAATATAGTTGATAAATTCAGTAATATGGGCATAAGGGTAACCTGACAAGAGCCACAGAGTTCTACTGAATTCTCTCCATGAAAATCATTTCCGAACCTAGGTGCATTTGCACATAGGCTATATATGCATGAGCTGTAAACAGTTCTGTAAAAAATTGAAAAAAGAATTGTATAATTTATTATGATAATGTATATTGCCTCACAAACATACAATTTCAAATTTGAAATAGATATTGAGAAATAAAAATATTAAATTTTATCTATTGTTAAATTTTGTTATTTTTATTTGTACCTGCGTCGATCAAATTTCAAGATGCATGATTGTGCAGTGCCCTAGATTATCATAATTAATCTAACTTTTTTATTATTTTTTATGATTATTTAGACCGCATGCATAGTCTAGGTGTACATGAAAATTCCGCTCCTCGTAGTGTTTTTGAAGATATTTATGCAATATATATCTCTAATATATTGGCATGGTCCCTGTTTGTACTTTATGCCTTGTTTATAGCAGAATTATTTAGAATATTTTTTGGACGGATAGCAATGGTCGTGGAGTAAAAAAAAAAGTAGGTATGGTTCATAAATAATGATTTTTTCATCACATCTAAAGAGTAAAGACATCTGCCCACATAATATGTACCATCCTTCCCAAGCACGAGATGAACCTTCGCCACTCGCCTCGGATAATTTTGTTGTGACGCCTTCTTAGTATAGTATTATGGTGCCTCGAGTAGTTTGTGCCTTATTTAATCCGTAGGGGACAATAAAATGAGGGCAATGATATTGATTTCTTTATTAACCATTCTATGAAATCAATGTTTTTTTATTAGCAACAATTGCATAACTGACCTCATTTGTTTGAGAGATAACAACACATTTGACCCTCCTTTTTACACTTTGTATATTTTTATCCCATTTTTTAAAATTGAATGACCGTTTGACTCTGTTGTTACCAATGATGGCTTTAAAAAAATAGAAAAAACAAATTAGAAAAAAAATAAAATGACACAAATGCCCCTAACCTTATCCCTTCTTCCTTGCTTGCTTCTTTGACCGGTCACTCAATGGGGATGCAGTCGGCGGCGGCGTGCACGATGGGCTGGACTGGGCGGCTACCCAGCACGTGCACGGCGCGGCCACAGGGAGTCGAGCCAGCGCAGCACACGGCGGGGCGGCGAGCCAGCGCGGCGCGGCGGTAGCCCCGAGTACGTGGAGCGGCGAGGCGGCGAACCCTAGCACGACGCAAGCGCGTGGTGAGGCGGGGCGGCGACCCCCAGCACAGCGCGGCAGGGACTTCGGCGACGCACGCGAGGCGGCATCGGCGTATCGGGCGTGCGCTACTGCAGGATTTGCAATGTGTGCAGATTTGTGACCACAAAGTTTGACGGTAGGATTCACAACTGTTGCAATTTTTTACCACAAAGTTTGTGTCATCTAATTCAAATTTCAGTCCAATTTAGTAGAATCTATTAAATTGTCTAATTTTATTTTAGTTTGTCAATTTTCAGTCAAATATCAATCAAATGTGCCTTGAATCTGTTAAACATATGTTAAATATTACAAATAATTGTTATAAATATACAAGTGCAAAATTGGGCCAAATATACAAAAAGTTTTTCCAAAGTAGGGTCAAATATGCGCAAGGGTATAAACGTCCATTTATGTCTTATTTAACACCATCAACTTCACTTAACATACTAGCGTCGGCAAACGGGGTCAAAAATGCAAAGTCAAAAAAGTAGGTTCAAATCTACGGTTAGACCATAAATAAGGGTCAGTTATACGATAGCCCCTTTTTTATATATTTTCTGATGAACAATTGGTGGATGAGTTGATTTTATTGGTTTGATGTTTTTGATGAAGTGATGCGGCCTTGGGATGATAGCGGTGAGACCAGCCATTGGCCAACGGTCAGACTGCCAGAGCGATGATACCTGGGGGTTTTGCAGTTTGACTAGTCTGATCCTGAGAGAAGTCAGACTCGGTTTGTTAGCCCGGCCATACAAGCGTGTAATGTGCGGTTGGACTGTCTAGGCCCAAGACAATCGGTTTCAGCTTTTTTCTTTGGATTTCATGATTACTTGATGGTTAAGGCTTCTAGATGGTTTCTATACATGGATGATATTGTTGTGTGCTAATATTGAGTCTAGCTAGAAAAGAACTTGTGCTTGGATATGGTTTCTTGTTTGATTCATTTGCAAGTGTTGCTTGAGCCTATGGGAGTGTTGCCAGTGTTGAATCGGGAGTCAACTTAAAAAAGTTGTTGTTTGGAGATCGGAGATCATGTGGGATGCTCAGGCTAGAGGACAATGCACATGGTGGTAAAGAATCCATATTTGACATGCAACTAAGGAATTGTGTCCGTATAAAAGGAGTCAAATTTAGAAGGAGTCCTACTTTGGCAAGAATTGAGTGCGAAAAAAGAAAGTTTGAGTTAGTTGCTCGTACAAGTAGGTTTTCTAATAGAGTAGGAGTCCAAGTACAAGTTGTATCCGTAGATTTGCACAGTCACGTCTTATAGTATATATATGAGAGGGGTGTGTATCTTATATGTGACGGCTTTTTGCAATTAGATTAGAGAAATATTAGGGTTTAGGCACGCTTGTGCAGTCACTACTTATCCACTGTTCAAGGCATCCAACGGCTGACGGCTCATGTGTGCACGCTAGCTGACCGAACCAACCCATCGAAGCCCACATGCAAGCTGAAGCGTACGCACAAGTCACATGAGTCGTTGGATGGCGGAGGAGGGGCGACTGCACGAGCGTGACTTCACCTCGCCAAGGCAGAGGATCCTGATCCCCGGCCCCCACAACTACTACAGATATCCTTAACACTAACGGGTGAAAACTCATATCTCTAATGGATATCCACTGCGTTAGTGACAAAGGGTTAGTGTTGTGAGCAGCTATCTGTAACGGTTAAAGAGCCGTTAGTGATATCTAATAACAAAAACTGTTTTAGAACACCACCCGTTATAGATGATTGCTATCACAAACGGCTCAAAATAATGAACCGTTCCAGATGACCAGTAATACAAACGGCTCAAAAGATATAAACCGTTAGCGATGAGAAAAATCCGATTTAAAAAAAAAAATAGCCACTGTTCCTCTCGCCGCTACTCGGCCCCAAGCTCGCCGCCGCCGCCAGATCCATGTGGTCAAAGGTGTCGTTGCTGCCCTCACGGCAGTGCCTTGTTCTTCTTTCTGTTCATCTTCTGCTACTTGTTGCTCGTCCTTAATTCTTCTCCAAGTCCCATGCACAGATCAATTGCATACGAAACAAATCAAATGTGCATATGATAAAAAAAAACGGAAGGGAAAGAAAAACGCATGCAAGGAAAGAGTCAAAAGAGATCCTACATGCATCCGGCACAGATTTATCCTTGCCGAGACCAAATCAGCAGCTCCAGTTGTTGTCATCGTGGCCGGATCCACCGCCAGCTACTGTCATCCTTGCCGGATTCGGTAGCCATGGGAGGAGAAGAGAGAGAGCAAGGCCGGCGTCATTGCCGAGGCCATACCCAGCGCATGGCCAGATCAGGCCACCGCCCTCGAACTCTGAGGTGGTTGCTGTGGTGCCGAGGAGGTGGTCGGAGCAGCGTCGGCGGAGGAGGCTGCCGCTGGAGCGGGCCGACGGAGGGGACGGGAGCGATTTTTTTTTCTTTGACCGGGAGCGGAAGAGAGAACGCTCAAACGGGCTATATTCAATAACCGATTTAGATGATACAAAATATCTGTAACGGTTAAAAAATATAGACCTGTTAGAGATAAATCAACGTCGCTAACAGTTTATAAAGATAAACCGTTAGAGATGACTTCAAGTCATCTCTAACGCTTTATAATGACAAACCGTTACTGATGAATCAACATCTCTAACGGTTTCTTTACCGTCCGTTAGAATTGAGATATCTCAAACGGTTTAAGATTAACCGTTAGTGATGGCCCGTTAGCGATGGCGAGTTCTGTAGTAGTGCACACTCTTGTATCTTGACCCAACACATCATAGAAGCATCGGGTTGATCTCTCTTGCTCGAAGATCAGAACTTCCTCATGCAATGTGTTGAATGCGATAATCAAATCAAACTGAGTACAATTAGGTTTCTTTCATCTAGATTACATCTACGAACCAACTAAATTTACACATGCAAATCTTTCGCATGATGGCATTCATCGAGAAGGGAGATGGAAAGAAATCGTCAAATCATCCCATGCATCTGTCAACAATGACGGATCATCCATCATTATTTCCGATTTTCTCTCATCTACATGTGATGCAACATTTGGCGTCTTCGGCTCTGGACATGACAATGGCGGTGGCTGTGGCAGCATCAACGTCACCTAGTCTCTAGTCTCTACCCAAGGTCAGCGTGAGCAGCAGCGCGTCCACGGCGATGAACCTTTAAGAAAACTGATGGCGAAGAGATCTCTCTTGATTAGGCATTAGTGTTTAATTTGTTCGATCTTGCGGATCAGGTTCATGTCTCTTTTGGATGGGCATCCTGCTTCCTTCTATCAAAACTTGGATCTTCAAATTTGGTATTCAAAGTATATTGACCATATGGGTCAAATGATATGTTCACTTGTTTTTTTAGGGAAACTACGGCGGGCACAGGGCCAGCCTGAACTTTATTTTATCAAATATGGATTACAAAGTCAATCATGATTACAAGAGATTATTTATAGGAGAGAAGCTATACTGTACGAAACTAACTATTGGCTAGAATAAGAACTTCTTGTCCTATCGTAAAGAGGATGTGCTTGACAGAGGGGTTGAGGGCGCAGTGTGTCATCTGTGCTTTTCTTACAAAGTGGAAATGGGTCATGTTTCCGGCATTTTCCAAAGCACACAGCAATGAGTTCTGAGACAAATAAAAATGTTCGGGTAGCGAAGATGGTGATTAATACACATTCATTTTTACGTGCACCGGTAATGTGCCTTACATGTGGAGTGCAGGTGTCTTCTTACTATGCAAGTCTGCCAATGTAATCGAAACTGCTTTGTCTGGTACTCTAAGATCGAGATAATGAATTTTTTAGGTAGTACTTCCTCCGTCTCAATATATAGATATCTATACCATTATTTGAAGATATTAATGTTTGGATGAGCGAGGATTGTGATTGGTTGAGAAGGGAAGGTACGTAGGTGAAAAAATAAAATAATAAATGGTTGTGATTGATGGAGATGAGTTAGGTAAGTGTAGAAGTAGTTATATTTTGAGACAAATTTAAACTTTTTAGGTAGTTGTATTTTGAGATGGAGGAAGTATTATTATAAAAGTAACCATGCGTGCAGATCACTTAATTCTTTTCAAGTACAATCGCATGCTATAAGAGTAGTAGTACGCTCAGCCATATTTGGGCAAACGAACACCTCTGCTCCCACTGCTCACTCAATGGACTTGTGCTAATTTTATTTTCTGAGTTTGTAATGTTGCGTACATGATACAATAGGTTTAGGAGGCACCCGGATCAATACATTAGAAGCTTAAACTCAACGTAGTTGATGAATTAAGTGGGATGGACTAAATCTGAAAAGAAAGGCGACCTGATGCTAGCCATGGATTTCTAAGGAGTATCTTCCCTTCTCTGTGGCGTACAAGAGTTTTTGTGGGAGGTCGATGACTGATCGACGTCCACGGTGGCCCGTGGCCATGTACCAGATCGCCAACTTCAGGACCAAAGCCATGATGTCGGGCCCTGAATAAGTTTTCTTTCCCGTCATCATCTTGCAGTTAATCACTTGATTCGCTTATATTTGGAACATATGATAAACTACGTGCCACCATTCAAATGGACAATGCCCTCCCTCCCCAATCTGATGTCATTCTACACCCCAATTTTAAAGTCATTGAAATAGAGTTATTTCCTTTTTACGACACTTAAAATGTTGGCCTCTTATGGACAAAAACTATTGGAAACGAGATTGCCCAATGAACGTGTAGGCGTTTCACAGCACTGTGGTCTGGCGCACACAGGCCACAAAGGAATAGAAAATCTAGAAATTAATATTTCTGGAGTCTCCAGAGCAAAGCAAATGCTCCATCCGTTCTATATCTTACGTTTTGAACAAAGTTTAAATCAATATTTATTATAAATAACTTTTAAAGTATTTAGTTTTAAAACTTAAAAGATTATATGCATCAGTTTGTCTTTCAAAGCACTTAGCTATATTTTGAAGTCCGTGTCGTTGCTCAAAATGTCAAGAATCATGGAATGTTATGAAGCAATAAAGCAGCTATAAAATACTACTCCAGTTAATAGTACGATATTGGAAGTATTGGAAAGGCTCATCACATCATGCCCACAGAAACATCATGATTCATGAAATCATCCGGCAAATGCTTTGCAGAACGAACATGGGTAGGTACAAATAATAAGATAATATTGTCAGGTATCATTACAAAAATATGAGCTTGCCAAAAACACCTAAGAAGATTGGAACAGTGCTTCGTCCTACGTATGGATTGAGATACATATCAAGCATAGCTCCTAGTCATATTGAAGATTCACGGTCGGAGATCCAAGCCTCAAGCCTACAATTGCATAACATCAAAGAAAAGGTCATGCACTAGAACTTTGAACAGGTAACATTCATGCTAGCCTAGTATCAGAATAATCTCTAGAGGTAACAGAGCTGAAATGGTAATGAGTTACCTTGCTAGCAATGTTGCTGGACAGCCAATCCAGGCCCTCATAAAGACCCTCACCGGTTGTGGCACAGGTGCTCTGAATGTACCTGTAAGAAAAAATGAATTTGGGATCAAGAGTAACTCAGGAAAACTGAGGCGGTGAGTTGCATCTAGATGCAGGATACAAGGAATTCCAACTAGATTAGTGAGCTTAAAACTATATCCACGGAAAAAACAATATATAAGGTCAAGAATCAGTTATGGTCCTTAATTACCAGTGTCGCTGACGAAGGGAATGCAGTCCGAGCTTATCAGTAATCTCAGCAGCATTCATAG
The DNA here is from genome assembly GCA_000325765.3 of Leersia perrieri. Classification (NCBI taxonomy): domain Eukaryota; kingdom Viridiplantae; phylum Streptophyta; class Magnoliopsida; order Poales; family Poaceae; genus Leersia; species Leersia perrieri. The sequence continues at coordinate 5,638,221 of CM002485.1, forward strand.
CATTCGGAAGATCTTGCTTGTTGGCAAACACAAGCAAAACAGCATCACGCAACTCATCCTGCCATAAATTTCAATTGAACTTTCATTATACATTGTTGCAACTTGCAAAAGAGTTGTCAATTTGTCAACTGAAATGCGAATTTTTCTCTAACAGGTATTCACCTGGATATAAATGCATGACAACTAGCAGCTACTCAATGGTATTCACCTGGATATGAATATGTAATTTAGGGTAACTTACAGAAGTAATATTAGTATATCTTATGTATATTGAAGATTAGTTTATCTTATGTAGATTGACACAATTCCTTCATTTGTGATTTCCATATTGAGGTTACACCGTATTGAACTAAAGGAGTACAAGTTTGATTTTATAATCAATTCATGCATCATGGATGACAAAATAGTGGAATAATTCATGATTTATTTGGAGTATATATATGGTAGCAACACAAAATACACAGAAAAATCAATTTACCTCATTCAGCATTCTGTGGAGCTCATCTCTAGCTTCGACAACACGGTCACGATCATTGCTGTCCACAACAAAGATAAGACCCTGTGTGTTCTGGAAGTAATGCCTCCAAAGAGGTCTGATCTGTTTCACAAGTATGGGGACTAATTAGACAACAGTCAGAATAATTTTTGAAATTAAAATCGGTCAAGACTGAGGACCAAACGGTCTTATAATTTTCATAGTATCGCTATAAGCCAACAGTGAAAAAAAAAAGTGGTAATATAGCATCAAATAGATTATAAAAATAAACAAAGTAGGACCAAAATATTGCAGCAGTTCATACCTTGTCCTGACCCCCCACATCCCACACAGTGAAGCTAATGTTCTTGTACTCAACAGTTTCAACATTGAACCCTGTATTACAAAAGAAACTACTTATTTAAAAAGATACAAGATACAGAAATGAAAATGTTTAGATTATGCCATCACACTTAATGCCTGCCCACTATACATTTGTCCAAATTTTGTTGCTTAAATTAAGCATTCCACACTTAATGCCTGCCCACTCTACATTTTTCCAAATGTTGTTGCTTAAATTAAGTTTAGTGGAATATTGCTCTTGCCATCTTTATTTAGGCTTAGCAGTCAAAAAGTCCGAGCTCAAACAAACAAGCAGTTTTTGAAGCCATAAGCCACTCTTACACTGTTAAGCCAAAAGCTAGGTTGGAGGAGATTTTTTGGGCATATTTGAAGCAGAGGTAACTTAAGGCTTTAAATCCACCGGCTTATGAATTGTATAAGCCAAAAGGTCAGCTTAAAAGTCTAAGCTAATAAGCCTAATCCTAAACGAAGAGGGCCTAAATAAACTACAAAAGTCACAATATTATGCAATTTATTCCATGCAATTATTCAACCCAGCTTTTCAGGTATATAACATATCTATGTTCAGCAATCACCCTAAGAAGAAAACCTAGTTTTGAAGTGCACAACACATGTTAATTAAAGCCTTGCTCAAACAAAAGTTGACATTATAGTGAACTGGTGGGCACCAGGGATCCTATAACAACCATTTTGGGGCCATCAAGGAATAGAGATGGTCAGCATCACTAAGAAATATGACTGACAAATCACGAGGCATCAACTTAAGAATTAAGATGTGATTTAGCTTTTCAGCATGGACTTAGGTACTCAAAACTCATGTGGCTACTGTAAAATCCAGCAAACGAATTGAGCAGTAAGAAATACTAGCAAAGTTAGTATTTGAATTTTAGGGAGATCGCAGTAGCGATGCATCTTTCATATGGTTCTCAAAACATACATACATACAGGCACCATTTCTACACAGCTAAATTCCAGGAACAAATGGCTGACCGATGGTGGGGATGGTGGTGACGATCTCGCCGAGCTTGAGCTTGTAGAGGATGGTGGTCTTTCCGGCGGCATCGAGACCGACCATGAGGATCCGCATCTCCTTCTTGGCGAACAGCCGGCTGAAGAGCTTCCCGAACGCCAACCCCATCTTCCCCGATCCCTCCTTCCTTCCTTCACCTGCAAATCCATCCATCCATCCATTCATTCATTCGTTCATTCATTTCCACAGATTTCATGTCAAATCCGCACGAGATCCAAACTCCGAAACCCAACCCAACCCAACAACGATCCCCACACGCCCACCCAGAACAAATCTCGAACAAAGAGAACGGATTCAGCGCTAGCATCAACAATCACATCACGGATCGGCGGAGAAGGGAGCGTGGGGGGAGAGAGAAGAGGGGCTCACCTAATCTGATTTCCGATCTGATCTGCGGGAGATGCGGCGGGGGATTTCCCTTCCACCGGAGGAGGAAGGAATCGCCGAAGCGGTGGTGGAAATAATACGAGGCGAAGGCGACGCGCTTTGGGGTTGGGGTGAGAAGAACGTGGTTATCTGGGATGGATGGACGGCTACGATGGAATTGGAGATGAAACAGAATGTTGCTGGGGAGTTGGACAGGAGAAGTGCCGCCTGCTGCACATGGAGAATGCACCGATGCGCACAAGAGAGCCAGAGAGGGGAGGCAACCGATACCACATGCACAGAAAGAATAAACAAACGTAGAAAATAGTTTTAGGATAGAATGCTTGTTGTGGCAGAATAAAGTCAGTATAGCTCAACTCTCAGATTTGATACAGGTGGTGATCATACCGCTACATTGAAATTGGTGGGATTTAGGGGTGTAACCGAGTGGATATTATCCGTTCCGCTTTAATCCAAATCCGTCCGAAGTGAGGATATGGTAGCGATTTATAGAAATCCGGCGGATATGGATGCGGATGCGGAGTCGGATATATAGTACCGTCAATATCCGACGGATGCGGATTACCGACTTTTTTATCGGATTATCCGTAAGTCAATTTGACGTATAATCTGATATTTTCAACTTATAGAACACCCAATCAAAATCACATCAACTTATCAAAAATTCGTTCTATAGAATAAGCTTTCTAAGGCTCATCTCGTTTCTCTAAGGTGTTTACTTAACTCTTCTACCCCTAAATTTTGACCCAAAATCAATGGCATATGATATTGCTATAAAGTGCTTTGTCATAATGTTATTATATTGTTGCACATTGTATTAATGACTTAATATTATATTGGTTGCATATATATGTCATATCCGACCATCTTAATCCCCTTTCGAGCCGACTCCCTACCGGCTAAACATCACATTGACATCCGAAATAATCCTAATCCGTATCCGCGTCCGCTTAAAAATATGGTTTAGGATATGGTATGCCTATTATCCGTCTGAATCCGATCCGTTGACACCCCTAGTGGGATTATAGGAAAAAAAAAGTTAATACCAGTGAAAAAAGAACAGAGAACAGATGGAGAAGTCACTCACAGAGTTTAAGAATGAACATTGAGATATCTCAACGCATGCTGCATGGCCAGACCTAGCTTAGACATTGTGTGGAACGTCTAAACGTTTCCGCAATCACATAACTGCCCAAGAAATTCAATTATGCGCAGAATGTTAAAAAACAGTAGCTTCGATTAATTATAAAGATTGTAAAGGTTCTTTACACTAGACCCTTAACTTATACACACAACGGGCCTAGGCCATACACATACAAACAAAACATGCAACTACACACCATTGGAACAGCCCTGAGCGTAAAGTTAACCTGACAGTCGAAACCCATGTCTCCATCCCATGGGTCCACTGCTTCCGCAAGGGCTTCTCTTGTAACTTCTCTTTGATCGGCTGGAGCAACAAATATGCACGATTGAGTATGAATGGTACTCCGTAAGCCATGCAGGGAAAACTTAAACTATTGCTAGGAATGTCAAGGTATGAAAGTGGTTTAATTCTAAGCCTTAATCGTAGTTCACAAGCAACCCCATTTCATAAAATGTTTTACATTTTAAGGGTTCATGTTAATATGTCATTCAATTGCCAAGTTTAATCCATGCTCCAAATCTACTTATGTCAGTAACCTGCAATCACTCATAGACATAACTGTTCGACCCTGCAGTGCCTGCCTAGCGTGACTTGCACGATACCCACAGTTCACTACGAGAGAAACAATCTTTGTCGGGTGGCTGAATTTCACATTAGTCCCAGTTTGGCTAAAATCTTTCCCAGTTTGGCTAAATGTACTTTTAGTCCCAATTTAAAAGTATTGTGGGACCATATGATCTTTAGTCATGGTTGGTGACTAAAAATCAAATATAGTCCCGGTTCTATTTATGTCAAACAATGTCAGGGCGCCAGAGATCTTTAGTCCTGGATGATAACATCAATTGGGACTGAAAATAGATCTTTAGTCCCAGTTGGTGTCACCAACCGGACTAAAAATCTCCCTCCTACCGCGTCCTTATCTTTTCTCGCGCCAGAGACAGCCGTCCAAGTCCTTATCCTTTTCTCCTCCCTCTCTCTCGATCTCCTCTCTCTCTCCCTCTCTCTCTCTCGGTTTCACCGGTGGCGGCCTCGCCTTCCTCGCATGGCCAGATCCGGAGGGAGGGGAGGCGCCAGCGGCGCTGGCGGCCGGGTGGCGGAGGCGGCGCCTCGCCTTAGCTCCCCTCCGCCAGATCCGGCCGTGCTGGCACCGCGGCAACGACTGTGCAGATTTCTTTTGGATTTGTGATGAATTTGGAGATGATTTGTACATGTATTTGATTTGTGATTAATTTGAATGTGTGAGAATTTGTGGTGTAGAGTAATTTTGTTTGAGAAGTTGTAATGTATTTCATCTGTGATTAATTTGGATGATTTGAGGATCCAGTAAAAGTTGCATCAGAAAAAAATAATAGCTATGAGCGGGAGGGGATGCGGGACCGGGCACAACATTTTTACCCCCGATTAATAACAACCGGGGCAAAAAAATCCATTTTTAGGCTCGGTTTTTTGAACCAGGACAAAAAAGAAGACCATTTTTAGTCCTAGTTCGTTAGTCCCGATTTGCAAACCGGGACTTAAAAAAGGTTGCAAACCGGGCTAAAGAGGGATTTTCAGTAGTGGTTGGCCAAGCTGAGGATAACATAACGTAATAGTGCCCCAAGTTCTGCCAAGTGAGTTGTATGAACCTAAAAGAACACAAAGTCGTTTAGAACCACAAAAAGGGGCCCCGCGGTCCCCACACTCAAATCATCTCACACCTCTATGTTGTCGTGCACACTTTACGGCTTGATTTGCCGATACACAAAAAGGCTATAGAAGTTCAACTCACTGAGCAGTATACGCTAAGTCCGAATACCTCGATCATGATGGATGGGTGTGAACTATGTCATTTATACTGGCAAAAGGATTTATGACCTTAGCTTTACAAAAAAACAATAGCATCTCCATAACATTGTAAACATGTTATAATTGACATGATAACCATTTTATAACATATTAAACCTAGGTTGACAAGGTATGACAAACTCAAAGTCAAGGTTGGTCATAAATATAGTAAGAATAATATCTAGTTTTGATATGTCGAAATATTTGGACTAAAACACTACATGCATGCTATATAGTACTTCAAAGGTAAGTACAAACTACCCAAAATAATCCTCGCTCCAGATTAGGTCCAATTGATGATCAAAGGGCGTGACTTGCCTTAGGCTTGGCATAGTCGTACCACTTTTATCCGCCTACGGCTGCAACGGCGTGGGTGTTCGCTGGGAACTCCGATCCAACTCCTTCGGGAATTGATATACAATTAAAAGACTAAGCAAACAACTCCAAACTAACTGCAAAAGAGTAAACAAACCCGGAAAGTGCGAAAGAGAACAATATTAGGGTTTGCGGAAGAATTGAGGATTTTTCGGATTTTCAACGGGTGGCGAAACCCTAGGGTTAGAAATGTGGCTGTGACAATGGAGTATCGGATTACGACAAAAGTGGTTCCATTGGATCCGGAAAATAATTCCAAGAGTCGGGAATAGGTCTCGGATTTCAAATCGGAGGTCAAATGGTCACTGATTTGAATGGATCTGGAAAAAGGAAATTTCTAGATTTATTTTTCAATAGGAAAAGCTGGATTTTTCTCTCTTCTCTCAGTCTCTCACGATGGTCGGCCAGCACACGGCCAGCAATGGCGATGGAGGAGGTTGGCTCCCAGCAAGGGGGCGTCGGTTTCACGGTCCCCATGGAGACGCGAACCCATCCCCTTGGTGCCCGGCGCAGGCGACGCGGCCGCTGGGCTAGCAACAGCAAGCAGCGGCGGCGGTGCTCCGGTGACTTCCGACCGGGGAGGCGGGGCATGAGTGTTGGGGTGTATAAAGTGAATTGCCCACCTTTCCCCAGCAACTTAGGCTTTGGGTTGTGTAAAGCCTAGATTTTCTTTCGTTTATTTCAAAAATTATTTTCCTAAAATAAAATGATTTGCAAAGTTTGACTTTCTTTTGGTGTTTTTGCCCCAAATCTACTTTTACAGGAAACTATATTAAGACTAAGTGAGTCTATAATTCAAGTGCCTTGGTTATAACTTTATCTCTCCACCAAAAATCCCTAGAAGCTCCAAATATCCAACTCCTAAAACATTATCCCTTTCTCTCATCCAAGTACACCTTCTAAACCTTTTTCCAAACTCCTTCCCCTTTTGGGCCTTTTACCTCCCTCCCTCCCTCTTTTCTCTTAGAATATGCTGTTAGATATGTCCACTTGTTTTGGATCAAACTGTCTATTCCTACTATTATCTGAGCAGCAAGATCGTTGGTTTTATCAGAGCGAAGAACATCCCCCGTATTTTCCTTCTATTAAAGCCTAACTAACATCTACTTGTAGTGCCCCTAGGCCCTAGTCATTCAGTCTAGTTATGCAGTTATGAGCTGGACGAAAGCAATGACTTGGTCTCTGTCTACGGATGGTATCCGTAGACCAGGTATATATAAGACGGGGGAACGTTGACATAAGGACTATAATAATACGATATGATGCTACTCTAAGGCAAGGATTTTTTATATTCAGGCCCTGAGAAGGTAATACCCTACTTCCAGTTTATATGTGATTGATGGAGGGGGGATTCCCTGAGTACAGAGTACAATATGTAGAAAGTTGGATGTCGACGAGATCGTACTCGAGCGACTCGAAACACAGTCTCGGCGACTTTGGTGGCTAATACTATAGGAACGGCTTCGGCTTTTTCGGTGGCTTGATCGATCCTCCCCTGTACCCATGGGGGTAGCAACCCTTTTATACCGCGGGTTCCCTGTAGTCCCTGAACGGGACTCCGACTTGAAATCCCTCATGATTGGGAGAACCCCTATTCCATACGGTCAGGATTCTGTCTTGTTTCCTTAATTACACCTTCTGGCTTCCGTATTGCTCCATATCTTTCACGTACTATGTTCTCCTTTCCTTATCCATGAAGGTATACCTTCCTGGTATACTACACCTTTCCGGGTAACGAGGGTATGCCTAATTGGTAACCCTGATAGTAGCCGCTGACTTCAATTTGAATACAATCCTGGAAGCTTTTTACTTGGTTGTCGACATAATCCTTCCGACCTAACTCGGGAATCACGAGTAGGCGAGGAGTCCTGAGGACAAATCAAGCCATAATCTCTTTGAATTCGATTTGAAGTCCAAAAGCCGCAGTTATTGGCTTGAAAATCTAGGCGGGAAAATTTCTGGGAGACTGAACCATCCGGGGTTGGTCTATAGAAGGGGGAAAAACCCATCGGTTTCTCCTTCACCTCATTCGCATCCAGCCCAATCGTCGCAAAGCTCTCCATCGAGACTCCTTTCCCCAGATCCTCTCAATCTTCTTTCTAGCGAGAAAGACGAAGGACAAGGCTATAAGCCTCCCTGAAGGGGAAGCAAAGAGGGCGAAGAAGGGGGAAGAGACCCCTAAGTAGGCGGGAGACGCGAGCGGTACTGCTGCCGCAACCGTCCCAGGTTGGATTCTAATCTCGATCCACAATGTACATTCGCATTTTTTGGGAGGATGAGGGCTTTGTCATGTTTGATCCACTTGTTTCTCCTCCATTTAGCTTCCTCGACAACCCCGCCCCCCCTAGAAGACTAAGGGTGAACCTGTACAGAAGACGGGGGAAGTAGCGTTATCAGAGTTACCGATTAGGTATACTCTCGTTACTCAGAAAGGTGTAGTATACCGGAAAGGTATACCTTCATGAATAAGGAAAGAGGAACAGAGTACATGGAAGGTATGAAGCAATACGGAAGTTGGACGGTGTAACTTAGGAAACAAGATGGAATCCTGACCATATGAAACAGTTGCTTTCCCAATCGTGAGGGATTCCAAGTCAGAGTCCCGTTCCGGGACTACAGGGAACTTGCGGTATAAAAGGGTTGCTACCCCCATAGGTACAGGAGAGACCAAAGAAGCCGAGGCCGTTCCCATATTATTAGCCACCAAAGTTGCCGAGATTGTGTTACGAGTCGCTCGAGTACGATCTCATCGACATCCAACTTTCTACATATTGTACTCTGTACTCGGGGAATCCCCCCTCCATCAATCCCATGTAAATTGGAAGTAGGGTATTACCTTCTCATGGCCACAACCAGTATAAAAAATCCTTGCCTTAGAGTAGCATCATGTCGTATTATTATAGTCCTTACGTCAACATTCCCTCGTCTTATACATACCCAGTCTACGGATACCAGTCGTTGACAGTGGCACGCCAGGTAGGGGGACTCGGCGTTCAAGGATCCTGCGACATGATCCCAGATCTCACCGACTACTATGCCGTCGGGAGTTTCATGGCAACAGCATGGCCCCAGGATGGCTTAGTCGCCGCCTCACCATACTGGATAGACACACGTGGACCGGTTCGAGTCGGAGACGCCATCCAGTTAACCGGGCCTCGAGAAGATGACCCGAAGACGGCATGCCCTCCTGCTCAGGCAGAGGAAGGGACACCGACGTCCATGACAGATTCCAGTTCGGCAAGACTACGTCCTCGGGATCACCTGGATCCACATTAGCAAAACCACAAAAGACTGCAACCAGGTGCCCCATACATAAGACTACTCGACATGACTTGAGAGATTGTTTAGTAATCCGATGCCTCTAAGGGAAAATTGAGGCATCGACCGAGCGCGAGGACCGCAATATCACGCTTGAGGCCGCCAGCTGGTGCCCAATCCCCAAAACAAAGGTGCACAGTTTGATTGACTGTCAAGTCTTTCTTTCCATCACAGGATCTCCGGGTTCCCAGGTTTCGTGTTCCGAGATTAATGGAAAACAGGACATAAGAGGCAAGGCGGGATCTGACAGGCATGTCCTTATGATCGAACACGGCGATAACCTCGCTACCACAGCAAGGCCGGCCCAATGCCTGAACGCCCTCAACAGGATTTTGATGGAATCCCCTTATGATACGGTTCTCGCACCAGACGTTGATGACTGGGCTCGCCGACTACGTGAAGCCGCCTCTGATTTCAGAATCACTCTAACATAGACGACCGCACCCGCTCGAGGAGAACCACGTCAACAGTCTCGAGTATCTTCCAGAACGGAGATAGTGCCTCCGACAAGAGATGGAACCCCCGCCGCAGAGGACCTCCTCGAACAAGCGGTAACTAAAATAGTGGACGATGAAGGACTACACGCTCTTCGAGTACATGGGTCGCACTGAGGGGGAGATCCATACTCGAGTCCCTCGAGTTCATCATCGGCACCACCCCCACCGCGTCAGCACTGTAGCCCTAGGCGAGATCACCACCGACTTCCCAAACAGAAAAGCAGACGCAGGGCTTACTGTGATAATCTAAGGGAGGTACTGTGGCCTAGGGATTTCAGACCTGCGGTCATCGAAAAATATGACGGGCATGCTGACCCAGAAGAATTTTTGCATGTGTATATAGCAGTCCTCCGTGCAGCCAAGGCAACTGACCTTATGCTCGCAAATTATCTCCCTATGGTTCTGAAGGGCTCAGCGCTTTCCTGGTTAATCCATCTGTCTCCTAAGTCGATCTCGTCCTGGGCAGACCTGTGCCGTCAATTCGTCACGAATTTTCGAGGAACCTGCAAGCGCCAACCCTCAGAAGAAGACTTGTACTCTACAGTTCAATACCCAGAAGAATCCTTGAGAGACTACGTTCGATGGTTCATTGGGTGTATGAACACCATCCCAACGATCACTGGCTCATCGGTTATCCACACATTTCAGTCAGGAGTTCAGGACCCATATACCACCTGTAAATTATCTACACATCGCGTCACAACTATTCGAGAACCCCTTGACATCGTTGATCGATGTGCCTATGCTGACTACGCCCTCAGAAGGAAAAGTGGCCCGGAGAAGAGTGGGCTGGATGAATGTATACAGAAAAGGAAAAGAAGTCGATTTGCCCGAGCCTGAAAAGACCAGAGAGAGACTTTCGTCTCAGAAAAAATTGGTTCACCAAACGAGCACTCCGCCCGTAGATGGTGTCCAATACATAGGGCCGCCACACACACCCTGAAAAATTGTTACACGTTCAAAAGAGCACACCTCCGAAAAAGTAAGGATACCCAAGACTCAACTCCTCCAAGCCTAAGGTCCCATTTGTCGTACCCTGATTCCCAGGTGTCACACATATTCGGAGGCTCCAGTCACTACAATTCGAAACAGGAATACAAAAAAGCCGAACGGGAGATCTGCTCCATCAAAACAGGGAAGGGGAATCGCCTTAAATGGTCTCAGCAGGTCATAGTGTTCTCTGAGAAGGATCATCCGCTAATCCCCATCCCACCTGGAAGGTACCCAATGTTAGTCGAGCCCACCATACGAGACATGAAGATCTCAAGGGTCCTCATCGACGGAGGGAGTTCGATAAATTTACTATTCACGAGCACGCTGGAAGCTATGGGGATCCCTAGAACAGAACTAAAAAGCTCTGACCAGTTATTCTATGGAATCACCCCGAGGTCATCATCAAGGCCGATCAAAAACATCACTTTACCTGTCACGTTTGGGTACCCGAACGTCTTTCGAACGGAGCAGATCACCTTTGATGTTGCTGAATTCGATTCAGCATACAACGCCATCTTAGGATGAACTGCACTCGTGAAGTTTATGGCAGACGCCCATTATGCATACCAAACACTGAAGATTCCAGGACCGAAAGGGACAATCACCATCCAAGGAAATTCAAGGATGACTGTGAGATGTGACAAGCGGAGCCTCGAAATGGTTGATCGAACCCCTGCCCAACCCACCACGACCAGTCCTATGATCGAGTCTAATAAGCCCTTCAAATCACCACAACCAGAAGGTGCCATAAAAACAGTCCAAATTGAACCAAGTAATCCAGACAAGACGGTCCGCATTGGCGCAACACTTGATAGTGATCAAGAGCAGGCTTTGACCACCTTCTTACGAGACAACACAGACGTCTTCGCTTGGGAACCAGTGGACATGCCAGGAGTACCAAGAGAGGTGATCGAGCACAAGCTAATGGTTTGACCAGACGCAAAACCCGTAAAACAAAAGCTCCGACGATTCGCACCAGATTGAAAGCAAGCAATACGAGACGAACTCGACAAGCTACTCAAAGTCGGCTTTATCCGTGAAGTTCTTCACCCAGAATAGCTGGCCAACCCAGTCATGGTTCGTAAGGCTAACAGCAAATAGAGAATGTGCGTCGATTTCACCGACCTCAACAAAGCTTGTCCAAAGGACCACTTTCCTCTGCCGCGAATCGATCAGCTCGTCGACTCTATAGTTGGCTGCGAATTGTTAAGCTTCCTTGACGCATACTCCGGCTACCATCAGATCAGTATGGCAAAAGAAGACGAATAGAAGACATCCTTCATCACACCATTTGGCGTCTTTTGCTACACAAAAATGCCATTTGGACTAGTTAGCGCGGGCAACACCTACCAGCGCGAGATTCAAGGAGCACTAGATGATCAGATCGGTCGGAATGTCGAAGCCTACGTCGATGATATCGTGGTCAAGACAAAATCAAGCAACACGCTCATAGCCGATCTCCGAGAAACATTCAACAACCTTCGGCAGCATCGACTTAAGCTCAACCCCGACAAATGTACCTTCGGAGTACCCTCGGGAAAACTGCTTGGGTACCTTGTCTCAGGAAGAGGAATTGAGGCAAACCCGAAAAAGATTCGAGCCATAGAAAATATGAAGCCCCAGACAAGGTTGAAGGAAGTCTAGAGACTCATAGGTTGTATTGTGGCTTTGAGCAGATTCGTTGCAAGGATGGGCGAACGAGGACAGCCTTTCTTCGCTTTACTCAAACGACAAGAGAAGTTCAAATGGGCGAAAGAAGCGGAAGATGCGTTCATCGCACTAAAACGCTACTTGTCAAATCCACCAATAGTGGTCGCTCCAAGGCAAGATGAAGAGCTCCTACTGTACATCGCAACAACTCCATACTCGGTAAGCACGGTAATCGTGGTCGAGAGAGACAAAGTACAGAGACCGGTGTACTACGTAAGTGAAGCCCTTCATGAAGCCAAGACAAGATACCCCCAAATTCAGAAACTCCTCTATGCTGTCGTCATGACATCCAGAAAACTCCGGCATTACTTCGAGGCACATAAAGTCACAATTGTCTCTTCTTTCCCACTAGGGGAAATCGTCAGGAACAAAGACTTTGTCGGAAGAATCGCAAAGTGGGTTATCGAGTTGGGACAATTCGACATCCACTTTGTACCTCGAACTGCCATGAAATCCCAGGTTCTTGCGGACTTTGTTGTCGATTGGACAATTCAGAATAATAGACAACAGCAAAGTCTGGATAGGGAGACATGGATGATGGCATTCGACGGAGCAATGAACAGTCAAGGTGCTAGTGTAGGCTTTATCCTAACATCACCAACAGGCGACAAGTTCGAACATGCTCTCCATTTGAATTTCAAAGCAACAAACAATACAGCAGAGTATGAAGGTTTATTGGCAGGAATCAGAGCCGCAGCAGCACTTGGCATCAGACGATTAATCGTCAAAGGCGACTCCGAGTTAGTCGCGAACCAAGTGCACAAAGACTATAAATGTCAGAATGAAGAGCTCACGAAATATCTCGCGGAGGTCAGAAAACTCGAACGATGCTTCGATGGCATCGAAGTGCGCCATGTCTACAGGAAAGACAATGTTGAAGCAAACGACCTCGCAAGACGAGCTTCTCGAAGAGAAAACCTTGACCCCGACACCTTCCTTGAAGTAATGATTAAACCATCTGTTCAGTTCAAGGAACGTGACGATGATAACTTACAAACGCAGGAGGAGATACAACCCCTTGTCACTAACGTCGAGCAACCCGATGACTGGCATATGGAAGAGGATACCCGCAAATCTTAAGGTCCATAAATCTCCCTTGTCTCTGTTGTGTGTGATGTCGGTTTTGTTATCGGAGAAGATTGCAAGGACTTGGGAATCGGCCATGTCAATTACGGTGACCATCTTTCGGGTATCTGTCTGCTTAATCTTTCTACTCTTACGCGGTCCTGTGCTCGTGGAGGGATGGGTGGGAGTTTGACCCGCCATGTCGAGGCTACGCTTATCGCACTGTATGGCGAGCTTACCGTTGCCTTGGACCGTGATGGTCCCTTTCGGCCCTGGGAGCTTGAGTAGTTGGTAGGCGTAGTGGGATGCTGCCATAAACTTGGTGAGCGCAGTTCTTCCCAAGATGGTGTTGTATGCCGTTTCGAAGTCAGCAACATCAAAGGTGACTTGTTCTGTTCGAAAGTTGTTGGATTGTCCAAACGTTACTGCCAGCGTGATTTTGCCTAGTGGCTTAGATGATGACTCCGGGGTTATCCCATGGAAGGGCTGATCAGAGGGGCTCAACTCGCTTCTCGGGATCCCCATCGCGTCTAGAGTACTAGCAAATAGGAGGTTTATCGAGCTCCCTCCATCGACAAGGACACGGGCCACCTTGACGTTCCTAATTTTAGGCTCGACTACAATAGGGTATCTGCCAGGCATCACTGTTGATTGTGGATGGTCAGCTTCAGAAAATTCAATCTTGTGTTTTGACCACTTCATCTTTGAGGTTCCCGCGCGCATTATCGCGCAGACTTCGCGCTCTGCCTTCTTGTACTTGTATCGGGACGAATACGTTGTTGACCCACCAAAGATGTGTGAAACATGGAGGTTCTGGTCGGGGAAGGCAGGCTCGTCGTCTTCTGTTGTCAAGCTGGCTTCAACAACTCGTACTCGCTTGTTATTGTTGTTGCCATTGTTGTCCGGACTTTGTTGTCGAGCTAGGGCCTTCTTGAAGACGCTGCAGTCCTCCAGGTTGTGAGAATTCGTCTTGTGGATCGGACACCACGGTCGTCGAGAGTTATCGTCCCGCGGGTTGGCGTGCTTCGAGGTTTCCACCTGATCTATGACTAGGACCTCGGTGGGCGCCTTACGCTTTCCGCTTTTACAATTCCTGTCTTTACTCGACTTCAGGGCGTCCTTTCTAGTTGACTTTTTGTCCTCGCCGTTAGTGCTCTTTCTATCTTTTCATCGTAGCGCATCGTCAGCGCGCGCGCATCTATCGACGATCTCAAATAGCTTCCGAGTACTTGAAATTTTCTTGGTGGCCAACTATTGGGTAGTGTATCGGTCCCGAACGCCGGTTTTAAAAGCTCGGATTACTGAGGAGTCTCTGATCTCTGGGATTGTATTGCAACATTCATTGAATCGTCGTACGTAATCCCTTAGTGATTCTCTTGTGTTTTGGACCATCGCGTGGAGGTCGTCTTCGACGGCATGTCGTTTATAGGTACCCTGAAAGTTGGCCACGAACTGGTACCACAGGTCTTCCCAAGACTTAATTGATCGCGGTGGTAGGTGAACCAACCATGATCTCGTCGGCCCTTTAAGCGCAGTGGGCAGGTAATTTGCCAGCGCGTAGTCGTCGGCTCCAGCGACGTAGAGAACGGTGGAGTAAACGTGTAGGAATTCCTCTGGATCGGTACGTCCGTCGTACTTTTCAATTGATCCTTGTCTGAACTTCTCCGGCCACCGCACTTCTCGCAATGCTGGTACAAAGGCCATGCAACCGCCGCCGGGGATGAACGGGGAGCGGTCGACAGGTCTACAACCTCGCGGAGAGTGGCGTGACTCGGAAGATGAGGGGGGTTACGAAGGGTCGCTGGGGGGAGATCGGGAGCGACGCCCACGTGAACGGTTCCGTCACGGATGCGGTGAGTTGACTTCCCGCTCTCAGTCGCCTTCCCTTCGGTCGTTGCGTCCACCATGAGACTGATTCTGGCAATCGCCATCGGTCTCTCTTCTACGCCAGTCTTGGTCTCGATCTTCTCTGCGGGCATCGTCATCCTGTTGTCGTCACCCGTATGTCGTCGGGGATGAGAAGTGTGGTGACTGCGTCTTTCGTGATCTCGGTGCCGTCTGTCGGCACGGTCGCGATCTACAGGAGGTGTTCGTTCTTGATTAATTCATCCTCGAGGATGGCGGCGCTCGTTGTCGGCGGGCTCTTCGTCATTGACTTCGTTGTGAGCATAAGCATCCTGATTAGGTGCTCCCGCAGCCGCCGTTGGTTGCCCTGTTGCATTTATGTTTGGGCCCCATTGGCTACCGCTGCTCGTACTGCCGCGTCATCGTCTGCTGCTGTAGCTCTCCTTGCAGCCTCCGAGAGGGAGGGCTGCTCGGCTTCCGCGAGCGCCGAGTCAAGGTTTCTGGCCGCTTCTCGTAGTCGATCGATCCACGACACTATCTCGGCGCCAACTACAGCGTCAGTGGGAGCTTCATCAAGTATCTGCTGCATCATCGCCAATCGTTGTGCGGGAGTCATTGAAGCGAAGGTTGAAGCATCGTCTCCGTCCACGGCATAGACGGCCCGAGAGTTGTCGGATTCGGATGCCGAGTAGTCATCTTGGTCGTCTTGGGTGGTGGAGGCTTCTAGGTCGGAGATGATGGCAACAACGAAGCGATCGGGTGTAGATCTTTCTTCGTCATCATGGTGTTGTCGAGCATGCCTAGCCGTCTTCGGCGGGACCGGGTTGTCCATGGCCTTTAAGTATACTCGGCAATCCAGGATGCTGTGTGTTCGGCTATTGTGGATAGGACACCAACGAGCAAAGATTTGAGCTCGTTCTTGTTGTTCGTTCTGATCCACATAAGCCTTGATGCGTTGAACTGTCTTGCAGTCTTCAAGAGAGTGCTCGGAGGTCCTGTGGATGGCGCACCATGTGTTGATCTTGATGTGAATTTTTCCCGAAGATGCTTGATGTCGGAAGGCGGTGTCGGTGGGCTGTCCTTTGGCAACCGCCGTAGTCGGGGCCTCATCATCCGCTAGTCCGGGGGGGTCCGCCGTCTTGTTGGCTGCCTCTTCCTTAGCTGCGACCTCCGTTAGCTTCATGAACGCCTGCGGACCGGGTGTGGCTGAAACGGTGGTGCAGACAGGGAAGGCGATTGATCCAACCTGGGTCCACACCAATGTCGTCGGAGCAGGTGGTGCGGGGACGCGTCCGATGTTGTAGTCGATGTAGCCTGGGAGCATGTCGAGAGGTCCTTGAACGCGAAGACCCCCTACCTGGCGTGCCACTATCAACGACTGGTATCCGTAGATTGGGTATGTATAAGACGAGGGAATGTTGACGTAAGGACTATAATAATACGACATGATGCTACTCTAAGGCAAGGATTTTTTATACTGGTTCAGGCCCTGAGAAGGTAATACCCTACTTCCAGTTTATATGGGATTGATGGAGGGGGGATTCCCCGAGTACAGAGTACAATATGTAGAAAGCTGGATGTCGACGAGATCGTACTCGAGCGACTCGAAACACAATCTTGGCGACTTTGGTGGCTAATACTATGGGAACAGGTTCGGCTTTTTCGGTGGCTTGATCGATCCTCCCCTGTACCCATGGGGGTAGCAACCCTTTTATACCGCGGGTTCCCTGTAGTCCCTGAACGGGACTCCGACTTGGAATCCCTCACGATTGGGAGAACCCCTGTTCCATTCGGTTAGGATTCCGTCTTGTTTCCTTAATTACACCGTCCGGCTTCGGTATTGCTCTGTATCTTTCACGTACTCTGTTCTCCTTTCCTTATCCATGAAGGTATACCTCCCCGGTATACTACACCTTTCCGGGTAACGAGGGTATGACTAATCGGTAACCCTGACAGTCTCTTGGTTGATCTTGTAAATAAATCAAGTATTATTTTTTTTTGATGAATGAAGCTAATATTACACTTCGCGAACTAAAAGTTTTAATACAAAACATATATGATAGAAAAATATAGTCAATGTTTAGTTTAGTAGAACTAATTTAATGTTATAAATGTTATTACATTTTTCTATATACTTAGTTAAGAAAACTTAGAATGTTTGATCTTGGAAAAAATCAAAATGCCTTACATTCTGATAGAGAGATTCCGAAACAAAGACAGAGAGAGTATAATCTATTCAGTCTTTCAAAAACAAATTCTTATATGTTGTGTGCATGTGTATTCTTATGTGAGTGTAAGTCTTAAAGTGTACTCGAAGCAAAATTCACTATTGGTCACAGCAATTGGCTATGCCAATCAATTTATCTGGTTCAATGGGGTTGAGATAAACAATTTCGCTGGTATTATCATTATCACTTTAAACCAACCACCATCCGTGTAAATCTTTTTGTTGCAAGTACCATTGCAGGGTATATATAAGAGTATGGGTTTGCTCAGCTACATTTGAGCAGAGAAAATAAGGGTTTGAAAGATTCCCTCAAGTGAACACCTCTGCCCCTGTTCCTCCCTCACTAGACTTTGCTAATTTTATTTCTGAGCTAAACCTAGTCTGTCATGCACCTTTTTGGGTACATGCTTACATACAATAGGATTGGGAGGTATCAGGATTAATACATCATGAGTTTAAACTCAATGTGGCTATGAAGAAGTCCAAACTGGACATGCTTTGACCAGGGTGACTTGCTGCAAGCCACTGAATTCCACCTCATCTACGTGTGAATCCCATGACAACTGGGCGTAGAAGATGCTCTTGTGGGACATTAAAGACAACACAGCGGCGGTGGCCATGAGCCTTGCTGCCGGCGCTTACCTGTTCTACTGCATCTTCACAAAAGTAGTCTCATCAGTGCTGCCAGAATGCCGACACCATCCTAACGCCGTTGCTCTTCCCGTCTGCCCATCAGATGGATAAGTGTTATACTAGGTCCTAGTTCTTGGATAGGCTTCGGCAGAATCAACAACTTGGTTGTGACTGTCCACAGCCTTCTCCATGCTGCTTCCGGAGGCTGATGTGTTACGGCTGCAACTTCCTAGTGGTGCAGGTCACTCCAATACAAAAATGCCTGATTGGGTGATTAGGAGAAGAATTGACTCAAACATTTGTTCTTTGTATCATAACACCTCAAGTAGTTTGTGCCCTCTTTAGGGTGTGTTTGGTTAGCTGGTTTTTTCTAGCCAGGCTCGCCAGATACAAGCTCCGCTTGATTGGTTGTCTGGAGTCACGAATGGGCCTGGCTCGAGCGGTGCAAAAGGAGCTTCCCAGCCTGGCTCATGAGATACGCACATTTTCTCCGTTTCCTCGGGGCCTGGCTGACGCGGTGCACGGGCGCGAGCGCATGCAAGAGGGCAAAAGCTGCTGGCGCATGCACCATCTAGGCAACCAATCATATTCTTTCACAGGCCAGGCCGGATGAGAACGGGAACCAAACACAGCCTTGTAGCATCTGATCGACCTGGCTAGTTAGGGCCTGTATCCCACAAGCGAGCCAGGCTACGCCGGACCAAACCCTTAATGAAACAAAATTAACCAACCAAACACGCAAATCGCTTTCTTGCAAGTACCACTGTGGACTATAAGAGTAGTAGTGCACTCAGTCACATTTGTGCAAACCTCTGCTCCTATATATCACTCACTACACTAGTACTGATTTTATTTTTGAGGGCCGCGTATTTACGCCTAGGCATGTATGTGTCGTTTATGAATAGTTTTAGGAGGCACATCTCGATAGTAGATAACTGAGACAAGCATGATTTTTAACAAGGATGATCTCTTGGCTTGTCAATCGTACTTAAAGAGCCAGCCGATGTCAACCAAACAAATCCGGAGATAGTATTAGCTATTCACCCTTAGAGAAAGTCCTAAAATATCTTTAAAAAAGAAAAAAAGAATCTAGCCATTAGTTTCACTTAAACTGATGGACCCATGATTTTAGGTCGCTACATTAGAATTATGAAATAATCTCTTCTAAGTGCACCTTCGACTCCATCTATCGTACACACGACATATATTAGACATAAATAGTTGACGTTGGTTAACTTTTTTTTATTTTTTTTAAGCTAACCAACATCAACTTAAAAAAACTGGAGGGAATACAAAGGGTATTGCCAATCTCATGATGACCACTATAGTTCATTAAACAGACATTCCATATAGCGCTCTCAAACCGTAACGTGATATTCTAATCAATTAAGTAGGGCTGATGCGTGGCTGCACGCTTGCGGCACGAGCCAAGCAACCGATGGATGAGATCCATTAGCTGAGCGCTATATTCGCGGTCTCGCAGCCGAGGACCAACGTTCACGAACCAGAATCAGGAGCGTCGCCCCGTGTCGAGCCGTTTGGATGCAAGAGTTGAGAACTTTGCCAGACAGAAAAGTAAACTTGCTGGTTGGGTTATCATATAAAACCTATATAGTTTTTCCCTACAATATTTGCCCCCAACACTGTTTTACTGTTTTTAAACGACGGTGTATCCAGGTTGTTGAGGCCGTTGGATCTTCCACGTCGCAATTATTATATATGGTGGTCTCTAAGACTTTACGGAAGATCCGTGTTCGAGTAGTGAAGCAAGTGAAATCCTGAGGGACGGTGTTTTGGAACAACCATATACACCTAACTAGTTGATACTCTGCGTGTTGCGACGGATATAAAGAATAATTGTCAATGAGCAATATAGTATAAACAATCTAGTTAAACATGATTGTACTTTGCAAAGAATATGCCCTATATAATTTATCACACCAACGCACAATCATCTTTGACATAGTCTACAGATGAAAATCCAATTGCCTGTTAAAATTAAATGAAGGGAAACAAAATCTTTCAAAACTATTAAGGCTTCGGTAACTACAATTTATAGGATCGCATGCTTCATGACTTTTTGTATAACTTAGTACATGCAAAGCTTTACAGAAAATGGGTGTTCAGAACTTTAGATAACATGAACTAACCATGCACAGAGGTTGAACATGGCAAACATCTCGACCCCCTTAGCCCATAGAGTATTCATTTGGCATAAGTTTTGGACCATTTTTTCGTCTTTTAAGTCTACCGATCCAAGTTTTATCATCACACGAGATAAAGGAGACCAAAGGCTTAAAATAATGTTGCAGTTCGTCTTTATTGTCGCAAATCGCGATGCTCACACAACGGCACGGGCAAATAGCCGACTCGTGAGTGACGACGAGTCCTGCATTGCTCCTTGCCTCCTACTCCTACATGTAGTATACCATGTCAAGCAACCAAGTGATCGATCCAATTCCAATCCACCAATCCACTTGCTGCTCAGTTGCTAGCCTGCTACAGAAAGGTTAGAAAGTCAGTTAGGTCAAGACGTCTAGTGGTCTAGGTAGCCACTAGTTAGAGAGGCACTAGGCGAAACTATGACTTGGGCTCGCTGACCATGGCTCCTCTAGTCTTGGATAACCGTCTCGATATGCCTCACAGGTTCTTAAAGACATGGCCTTGCCAGCCTCACTGCTCTCACAACCAGATGGTATGATTCAGGTGGGATCGAGCAGACTATGGTCTCTTTTCCATCTCCACGACTTTATAACTATGCGTCTCCAACACTCCATTATCCGTCTCCGACTCTCCGCAATAGCAAGGCACGACCTACTAAGAATTTAAGAACAATCTCTACGAATACTTAGTGACTAATTATCGGTCCGATATGTCATAATTAATTTTTTAAAGTTATTTGATTAGTTAATTACCACACATGAATCATATGATTTATTTTTGCTAATTGATTTGTTTGTCATTAATTTGATATACAATGGTGCAAAGATTATTGCTTTATTTTTAAGTTAGAGGTACCATCATTGATGATCTTACATGAATACAATACAAGTACGGTATGTGGTGCGTATCACTGCTTTTTGGCTGAGTAACTCCGACCCACCTATATTTTAAACTTGGGTCCGCCACTGCAATGAGCTATATTCATCTAAGAAACTCGGTAGAAATAATGATACATGTACAACATTAAACACTAAAGACTGCAAAGTGTAAGCTCGTTTTAGTGTAGTGGTAAATCAACTTGTAGTCAATAGAGCATAGGGTTGATCAGAAAGCTCACCATGGCTTATGCAATGAAACAATTTCAGGAGCAGAATCAGTGGCTGCTTTCCACCACAATTGTTGAAACTGCAGTTTTACAGTGCATAGCAGAGCTTGAGCTCGGAAGGGTAATTAATGGCATAAAGATCATATATGATGTACAAATCACTGCAAAACAACAAACAATTACTACTTTTTGCAGGAGCATTGCATATATCAATCAATCAGATATTTGGAGTAATAGCATGCATATGAAGGATGTGCAAAAGATTGGTCAACTATACTGCTAAAAAACAAATCATGCAAGTCAATTGGGAACAAAAAATTACCTACGATGAAGGTCAGAAGGAATCGCATAGGCGGGGAGGAGAGATGCGCCGATGCGGTCTGCTCGGCGGCGGGGAGGAGCGATGCTGCGACACGGGCTTGGGGGAGAGGAGGGGGCCGACCTGCCAGTCTGGGTGGCTCCTGAATCGCGCGTGAGAGCGCTTGAAGCCAGGGCGGCGGGCGGCGGGGAGGAGCACGGCGCGCTTGCGCCGATGCAGCCATCGGGTGGAGCGGGCGAGCGGGGGAGGGGACCGGCGCGCCTGAACCGCGCGAGGCCGGCGGCGGCGGCAGAGCGGCGCGGTCCTTGGGGTGGCGGGGAGGAGCGAAGCAGATGCGGTGGAGGGGGCGAGCGGGGGAGTGGGGCGACGGCGTGCGGCGGCCGCAGGCATCTTGGCGGCGCGGTTTGAGGCGGTGGGGAGGAGTCCGAGTGATGCCGTGGGCCTGTGGGCCGAATGGGCTGAAATCCACTCTTTCGTTGCACACGTGTCAAACAGATTGTTGTTTGATCGGATTGATCCAACAGCTGAAATTAAATGATGACGTGGCCTTCTAGGATGGTTGTTTTGTGGGTGAAAAATATATAGGAAGAAGGGATTAGGCGTTTCTACCATCTTAAGGTGGTGTGCAAATAGAACATGCTAATATTTTTTTAGTGGTAGACGACATACACATCAATATCAAGATGTTTATGGTAATTTTGTCAATATCAAGATATAATAGTCTAGTGTTCAGAGGTGTTTATAGTGATAGGGTGTGTATGTATGCGTTCATAGGTTGAGTATACGTTTATTTGTGCTATTATTGTGGACCCTGCATCTACACTATGTTGCGAAATACATAAGATAAGATTGCATACGTATGTATGGCATGCGCATATTTTTCTGTTTGTGTGTTTGCCTCCCTTGAAATTGAACAAAATTTCATTAGTCGATCGAAGCAACGGGCTAAGGCACTGGATTTCTCAACTACCAATGTACCATACGGGGTTGGAACAGTGAATTTACAGTACACAACCACCAAACATGCATATATACAAACCCCTTTCTATTGCTGTCGCCTTTATTTTGTAAGACTAGCGCCCTCACTCGCATAAAAGCTACTATGCTAGAACAACCAGAGACTCCGAGTGAGAAAACTCTTCAAGCATCTGCTCCTGCTGCTCACTCACTAGACTTTTGCTAATAAATTTCTTTTCCTGAATACTTGAATTAGCACAGAATCATCTGTATACCTTTTTTGGGTTAGTGTGATCGATACGGTAGGTTTAGGAGGTATCTGGAATACATCAGAAGCTTAATGCAAACGTGACTCATAGCACAGTGAAGTAGAAATTCAGGAGGATGATCTCTCTCCTGTCTCAAAGCAAATCAGGCCAAGTTAGAACTCACAGCTTGGCCCCACTTTTGCCGTTGAGACTAGAGATGGCAACGGGGAATTACCCGTCGGAGATTGTCCTCTCATCCCCGTCTCCGTGGAGATTAAATCTTTCCATCACCACCACCATAAAACATAATGTGGAATCAATTTTTCCCATCATCTTCTCCGTGCGGGTTAAAAAAACTCATTGAGTCTCCATCTCCGTTCCCAATCTACGATGTACCGGACGACGAGACGCGAAGTTGTGACCCTCAGTATGACGAGTTTTGGGTGCAGCGACTGAAGAGGTGGAGTGGGGGATGAAGTGGACCGGGATGGTTAGAGTTGTTTAATACTCAAACTATTGAGGCTTTATTTTGTGGGCTAAAAGGCACTTTTTTGCACTTGGCTTGCTCACAGCCCGTATATATATGGGTCCCCATGAGGGACGGGTATGGAGGGTGAAGGGTCATCCCCCCTCTATCAAATCTAATGATGGTGGTTTTTCCTCCATTTCAACCTCCATGGATTATAAACTCCAACCATCATTATTACCTAATAAGAGAATTCCCCACGGATAATCGGAGAACGGGTCCTCATTACCATCTCTAGTTGAGACTCTCTGAGTTGAGAACAGTCCAAAGCTTCATGTCCGGAACTCCCACCCTGTTGCCGTCCTTTTTCAAGAACTAAACAGGGCCAATCAGAGTATATAGTTATTAATTTAGGAGAAAATCTTACAACATGACAAGTCTCATGACGGGAGAATAATGCATGAAAGTGATCTCCATGAAGAGGTATTAATTTCAAAGTTTGCTCAATTCAGATGCTTTTCTAACGTGTCTAATAAAAATCGATCTCCATGAAGAGGTATTAATGTCACTATTATAAGTATCAAACTAGGTGATACATCAACACTTCTGCAATTCTCATCGTAATTTCATATGCATGCCAACTCCTGCTCAATGTAGACCTTGACCAATGCTTCCACATCTTGCATCCAGCAAAGATTTATACTCTAGTACTAACTACAACACTCTGACCCTAAAGCAGGGGCGGATCTTGGTAAGAAAGTCATTGGGTCAGGAAACATAGTTTTATATTGGGTTTAGGAAAGTTCACTGGTCATTGATCCCGGTAGTCACATAGCAGATCCACCCCTTTCCTAAAATATATATTCGTATAAAAGATTGATTCAGGGTACTATAGACAAATAGAGGCTTAAAAGTAGCCTCCTCACTAATAGGTTTAGCAACATGGTGGGGCAGGGCGGGATCAGGTAGGTCCATAACTCCCCTCACCTTGAGCATTGGATTCCTATCCCAGCACCGAAGCATTGAACGGAGACAGAGACGAGGTGCGTGAGGGACTCTCGCAATGAGGGGCTTGGGGAGGCCGGCGTTAATAGTGACTAGTGAGGCGCTAGAGGAAGACCATTACTAGTAGAGATAGCCGTGAGGAATACTGGCATGTTTGTGTGAAATTTGTACTTTTTTAGATATCCTAATATTTAATGTTGACTTGTGTGTGTGTTTTTTTGATTTGGTCACAACCGAATTGCTTCCATTTAAATCTTCTGTTTTTAACCGCAAATTTATATCAAGAAAAATATGCATTTATATTGTGATATAACCAATAAAAATGTATTTTAGAATCTAACGCAACTACATATTAAGAGTAGTTCGTAACAATGACAATGTAACAGACTTTTTGTAGATGTGCTGACAGCCTGACAATATTTTATTTCAAACTATCAAATATATCTATGCAATACAATTATCTAGTCTAGTAAATAAACTATGAAACGTACAAAAAATGTGCATGTATGGGAAGTCTCTGTCCAATGCATTTCGATCTTCACTCTTCAGTTTGACTTACCGAAATCTCTCAAAACAAACCGAATGCCCACTTTGATAGTTTGATGACGGTTGGAAAAAAATAGGCAAAGAAATGAGTAATGAGGCCCACAGATGAAGCCCAAAGCATGACGAGGCCCAACAAATCTTCGCCGTCCACACCCATCAGCTCTCGCCTACTCCACCACCCCAAGCCGAAAATCCCCGCGTCCTCCCCGCCGGCGGCGACCCCTCCGAACTCCGGCGAGGGGAGCTCTCCGAACTTACCGGAAAAAATCCGCGCATGCGCCACCGTCGCCTTCGAGCCCGACTCCCGGTATGGAAAAATATCTCCATCGATTCAATCGGCGCCAAAAAAAAAACTTGCGGCAGGTTCACCGGATTCCGCCGCGGCGGCGATGGCGGCGGCGGCGCGCGAGACCCCCGTCGCCTCCGCCGTATTCCTAGTGGGCTACACCGCCGTCCTAAATGTTTCCGCCCAATTGCCACCCACTGTTTTTCATGAGTTAATGTCACCTGCGACTGTTCACAACGTTCATTATGCTGCTTTGAGAGGCTTCTGCATCACTAATGCTACTTGTACTTCTCACTGTGTGATTTTGTCTTGTCTTCCAAGTTTCTGCACTTAATTATGAAGATTTCTGATGCTCTTAGAATATTGGTTAGTCATTACAATAATTTGTTAGATATGTCGTCTGTGTTGTTATCTGTTCTACATGTTTTAGATACTGCTCCCTCCGTCCCACAATATAAGGGATTGGGACTTTTCATTAGCAATATTCAAACATTCGTCTTATTAAAAAATTTAATGCAAATCGAAAAATTGATAAGTCATACTTAAAGTATTTTAAGTCATATAATATGGGACAAAGGGAGCAGTACACTTCTGTTTAGATATGTCAAGATGCTCTTAGAATATGCTATTAGATATGTCCACTTGTTTTGGATCAAATTGTATATTCCTACTATTATCTGTGCTGCAAGATCTTTGGTTTTATCACAGCGAAGAACACACCCATATTTTCCTTCTGTTAAAACCTAACTAACAACTACTTGCAGTGCCCCTAGTCAACTGCCCCCTTTGTCAGGGAATACACAATTCATAATTACACTGATCAGAAGGTAATCCCTTTTTCTACATTGAAGCACACATCCAGTTGAGTAATCCCTTCTGATCTCATTTAGCCTTTTTACATGTTACTATTTAGAATTTTTAGTAAGAAGTAATATTCCTAGATTTATCACAGAAAGTGTTTTCATATATCTTTACTGAAGTAAACTTGAAATATTATTGTCCAAAGCATTGACTGAAAATTTGGTCGATGTCTAAGATCACAACAGATGTAATTCTCGATTTATTATGCATGTGTTCTACTTTCATTGGTTTCTTCATCTTGTGCTAAATTTTGCTGCAGCCAAAGACTGTGTATTAAGCTAAGGATTTGTCTGAAGGGATTAAAACATGAAATTAGTTCTCCAGAGACCAGTTCAATCATTGCTATGCAGAACATGAAGTCAATTGTTTCTTTGGAGGATCAGGTCAATTGCTGCTTTCAGGATCCTATATCACTCATCTGAACTGGGTAGATGCAAGTTGCCAAATTCAGTGGTGAAATGAACTTGATACACAGGGACAACCTGTACTCTATGTAGCCTGCAGTAGTAGTAGCAGTAGCATTAACCTTTTTTCTTTCTCTGGTCTTGCATTAGATGTATCATTAGATGTATCAGTAGCAATGAATGAATGTCAATCACCTGGTGGACATTGCTTTGATGTGATCTGCAATGACTTCTTTGTACGTATCGTACCATGGATCAAACGAAAGAATGCTTCAGGTTGAGAATTCCATTCTTGATTCATTGTGTTTCCAGGTTGTTAACCAGATGAACCATGTTGGAATTTCCAATCTCATATCATAACAAGTCATTTATCGAAAGAACAACCGTCAACTATAAATCATACGGAAACGGTATACACAAACATGTGCATCATACTAACTACACAGCCGTATAAGTACACCGAAAATTCAGGTAGTTTTCAATAATAAATGAGAGCATTGACTTCGATAATCTCAAGTACTCCTAGTCGTCAGTAATCACTTTCAGACACACAGAGCCAGTAGTTGAGATATGGATTCGTACAAAATTAATCCAACTTGCCCACTCGATTCGATTCGACTTGCCATTGCCAAGTGACACGCGGAAGTTGTCATCTCTACAGCAACCGGCCCTGCCCACCAGGTGTTCGACCAGTGTCCTCGCCGCGGCGGCACGACGCCACGAGCCTAACCGTCACGCCGTGGCGACGCCGACGACGCCACGTCCGTGTTCGCCGCGGACGACGACGTCGACGGCAGCGACGCTGGATCGATCGACGACATCGTGGCGTCAGACCGATCGGCGTCGCCGTCGCCGTGTCGTGCGGCGTAGTCGGCGAGCATGGACTTGAGCTCGGCGAGCACCTCGACCATGGCCGGCCGCTCGTGCTTGTACGGCCGCACGCACCGGCACGCTAGCGCGAACACGGCGGTCACGGTGGGCCGGTCCCAGCCCAGGCCGAGGCGGGCGTCCACCATGGACTCCGCCGCGTCGCGGGCCTCTCCGCCGGCCCGGCCCACGGCCCAGTGCGCGGCGTGGACGATCGACTCGGCGCCGCCCGACGGCGTGGGCACGACGGCGCGCATCCCCGTGGCGAGCTCGAGCAGCACGACGCCGAAGCTGTACACGTCACCGGCCTCCGACACGTGGCCGGCCGTGAAGCTCTCCGGGTCCACGTATCCACGCGTCCCCCTCACCTCCGTCGACAAATGCGTCCCGCCCTCGGGGACAATCCGCGACACCCCGAAATCCGACAGCTTCGCCACGCCGCGATCCGTCAGCAATATGTTCGTCGGCTTGACGTCCCGGTGCACGACGGCGCCCTCGGGGAACCCG
This sequence comes from Leersia perrieri, assembly GCA_000325765.3. Lineage (NCBI taxonomy): Eukaryota > Viridiplantae > Streptophyta > Magnoliopsida > Poales > Poaceae > Leersia > Leersia perrieri. The sequence continues at coordinate 5,665,844 of CM002485.1, forward strand.
TGCAGGTAGGCCAGCCCCTCCGCCACGTCGACCGCCACGTGGAGTCGACGATGCCACGTAAGCACGCAGCCATCGCCGCCGCCGTGGAACAGCGCATGCCACAGGTTGCCGCCGGCGAGATACTCGTACACGAGCGCCGCGTGGCGGTCGCCGTCGGCGAGACAATACCCGACAAGCGTTGTCAGATTCCGGTGCCGGAGCTTGGCGAGGACGGCGACCTCGGAGTAAAACTCGGACACCTTCTTCGACCTATAAATCCTCTTGATCGCCACGCGCTGCCCCGACGGGAGGCGGCCGAGGTAGACCTTGCCGGCGCCGCCGCTGCCCAGCAGAAGCTTCTCGTCGTAGCCGTTCGTCGCCTGCTTCAGCTCCGACTTCGTAAAAATATACAACCCCTCCCGTGGCAGCGGCGGCATCGACGCCACCGATTCATCGTCATCATCTCCGTCATCATCGTCGTATCCCGCCGCCGTCGCCCCTCGCCGCCGGTGACGAATCATCACAATTGCGATCGCGGCGGTGACGATGACCGCCGCAGCAACAACCGCCGACGCCGATCCGGCGGCGATGGCGACGGTGTTGTTTCTGGAACGCAATGGGGATATTGTCGCCGGCGGTGAAGACGGCGGCGGCGGCGGAGGCGAGGGGACGAGATCGGAGGTGCCGAGGCTATTGACATTCTCGAGCACCTGGAGCATGCAGAGAGCGTAGGCTCGGAACCGATCGAGCGGCGGCGGCGAGGATGACCAGACGGCGATGGTGGCGGCCATGCCACACGGCACGAACTCCTTGGTGCGCGCGGCGGCCAGCATCTCGTACGTGACAGCGATCACCGCGCCGCGGCACGCCGCGCAGTCGCCGACGGGCGGAGACCGCTGCGAGGAGGCGCAGAGGCGCGTGGCGTTGGGGAGGTTTCGAGGCGCCATGGCGCGGACGGCGGAGACGGAATCGAGCTGGCAGGGGCGGGACCCCGCGGCGAGGTTATTGTTGTTGCCGGTGAGGTCGCATGATCCGGAGCCGTTGGTGGTGGAGGAGAGGAGGGAGGGGGAGACGAGGCCGGAGGAGAGGAGGGTGGAGGCGAGGGCGGAGGAGCATGCGGTGGCGGCGTCGCGGGGGAGGAAGGCGGCGCCGGTGCGGTTGGCGTGGTCGGCGGCGGCGAAGATGTATGCGGCGAAGACGTACCAGCAGCAGCCCGTGGCGGTGGACTGCGTTGCGTTCGCGTAGCACTCGCGTGGGATCATCCGCGTCGCCGTCGCGAGGTCGTAGGGGCATGTCGCCGGCGACGGCGGCGACGACGACGACGCCGGCGCGGCGAGGAGGAGGAGGAGAGAGACGGCGAGGCGGAGCATCTCGCTGTCGGGTTGGGAATTGGGAATTTGGGATGAGTTTAGTGAGAAGGAGTGTGCATCGATAAATGCGAGCGGGTGGGAGGTTTTCAGGTGGGCGGGCTCGTGCAACTGTGCAAGTGGTTTGACGATTTGACCCCTTGACTCCTTTTGAGTATTGCCGTTGCAGGTATGGTGTGCAAATTGTGATTTTTTGTTAACTCAATTTTGTTTAAGTTTCTAGTGAAAGGGAATTATATAAAAATGATGGAGTGAGCTAGTGACACCTATAACTGTTTTCAAGTGCTCCCTAGAAAAGACTATTTTCAAGTGTTTGAATTCTTAAAGCAATGAAGGGTCAAATACTCAAAGGTAATTGGACTATCGTGATCAAAAGAATGTTATGTAGATGGGAAATATCTTATGGCATCTGAATGAAAGGGGGAAAAATAAGATGTAAATCAAAGCAAATAAACCCAGGGTATTATAATGGAAGTATTGGAAGCTTCGCACAGTACACTGTGCTTATTCTCTTCAACATTTACGAATGTTTAGGAATGTCAAATCCTGTCTATATAGAACGAATTGTCTAGGTGTGTTTTGGATTTTAAAATTAATATGAGGGGTTTTCTTGGTCAATTTCATTTCCTATCTCTGTCATCATCTATAAGAACACAAGTAAAATATTAATCCAATATTAGCATAGATCACCGATAAACGTCAAATACACAACAGACAATCCCACCCTCTCTTAGCCGTGCGTCCCTTCTTTAGATATTGGCTCACACAAACACAGGGTAAAATATTTTCACTATAAAGCCAGATTCCTTTATGGGCTTAAATATGTTGTTTACAAGGATAATCATGTTAAGTTATTTGATTAAGCAGGATCTGAATATGAGTCTACGGAATCAAGATTCATGCGCAATGATGATCAGATCGAGAATATGTTACAAGCTGGAAACCTTAAAGTAGTCAAGATTTGGGAAAATTATATTCCAAATTCTGATCATGACCAAGATTTCAGTGGATTATTCAACTCAAGCAGGCTGGAATATAGAAGAACACTAGGATTCCATTTTCTTTAGTTAAAAACACAAATATTACATTAAGTTATGAGGAGATATCTTTGTTTTCCCCGGTGTACTATGTTTCCAGCTAGCTAATGGCGTCTAGGTTGGGCTAATTTCACCAGAGTCCAAAAGAGGTTGTTGACAAAGAGAATTTGATCTTTGTCAACGGCTCTGTGGTATTAGCCACCTCTGACTGAATCATTAGTCATGTCAAGCACATCATTAGGTAGTTAATCTCACTTACAAGATCGCATCGGGCGTTGACGTTGACAATTTAAATTTCCCCAATCCTGTTCTGTCAGTCCTCTTCCCAATTTTCTTTGCATAGACCAAGGAATTGAGAGCAGTAAAATAAAGTCCCCTGCGTTAGCAAAGAGGACTGAGAACAGGAATATGCCTTAAGTAGTACTTCTATCAGTTTTAATGGTTTAGCTTTTAAAATCATGTGGCAAGATATAAGGCTAGCATATAAAAGTAGTAGTCCTCTGTCGGTTGTTATGCATGAACATATCTAGTGCATACAAGTCTTTTCGTGCACACATGTGCACTGTGACATAAACTAACAAATTTTATCAAAATTTCTAAAATAATTTGAGCATGTACTTTTAATAGTGATACACATATTTGTAAAATCTCATCTTAAAATTCATTATACACAAAGAGAAATAAAAATAACAAAATTCTAACATATTTTTACTCAAAAAGCTGTCAGATTTTTCATCTTTTCGCTGTGCCTAAAATATAAAGAATTTTAAGATAAAACTTTTTAGATATGTGTGGCACTATTGAAAGTACATGCTCAAATATTTATAGAATTTTTGGTGAAATTTATTAGTTTGTGTGCACGTGTGTACACGAAAAGGCTCGTGTGCACCGGATATGTTCACTGTTTCTATCTATATTTCTTCGATGCTTTTTTATATACACTTGTATATTTACGTGCATAATCATTGACTTGTGTTAATATTTTCTCCCAAGGAAAATATGCCTAGTGTCCACTATGGTTCTTCTTCTTTTTTTAATCATAGATCAAAATCGTTTTCTGCAAACTTTGATGTATGGCCTTTTTCCAAGTATAAAAGTAATTGCATGTTCACTGTTCTCATATGCACCCCCTTGTAGAAAGCACATCATTATTTGTTTCGCTGGTTATTCCATTGGCTTTAGAACACACCTTTACACCCATCAAATGCTTATCAAATGATCTCAAAATGTGCACACATGGTATGCATTTCTGCAACTTTGGATTGCAGACAATTGATTAGTAATTTCTTGTGTGGTCCTCAAAGGCTAATGGCTGTTGTTTCCAGATTTTGAGGCAACACCACATTTGATTTCTATTTTTAAAAAGGTTAAATATTGCCAGGACAAGTATAACTTTTGTTTCTATAAATTTCCGAAACTTTAGTACAAAGTGGATGGAAAAGTTACTTTTGCTCCCCTTAGATTCAGGCTACTGCTTTGGTCTGAATAATTATATACATATTTTCTTTTCTTAATGAACCGTGCAATGATTCTGGGTACTAAATTGATTTTTAATTGTAGAGCTTGTTCATTGTTTTATATATGCACGGAGTCCAGGTAGGAAGAGCATTAACCATTTCAATATAATTTTTTAGGGCTTGCAAATAGAAACTTTTTTATCAAAAAATCAGTACAACTAGAAAATAAATAAAAAGTAGAACGTACCTTTTTAATGTTATCCAAACAAATAACAGAACAATGACATCACCCCAATTGCTCCCCAACCATAAATGTCATAGATTGCAACGGCAATCTTTAGGGATTAATTTGGTGACGGGGGATATAGTCAATGGCATAGCCATAAAAATTGAAAGGGACAATTTCGTTCTTACACCTATTCTGATACCTAATATTGGTTTTGTCCCTATTTTTTGGGTTTTCGTTTTACCCCGTTTTTTTGAGTGAGGCTGCCGTTTGGCTTTTTTTATGGAACCAAACGGTGGGAGAGGGTTGAGGTAAAAAAGAAATAAATCATTTTGTACTAGTGACCTACCCATTCTACCCCTTCCCATCACGACCCTATCCATTCATCCCGATCCTGATCGGCGGCAGTGCGGCGACGGCAGGGGCAAGGCGCGGCGGCGGGAGCAAGGCGCGTCGGCATGCGGAGGCCTGCGCGTCGGCGCGTTGCGGTGCCGGCGGGCGGGAGAGCTGCGCCAGCAGCGGCACGTCACGGCGCGGGGAGAGGTTCGCGGGCGGCGGCACGGTGCGGGGAGAGGTCCGGCGGCGCGGCTCGGAGTGGGGAGAGCTGCGCTGGTGCGAGGAGAGCTCCGGCGGCGCGGGGAGAGCTGCGAGGACGGCTGGGGTGCTCTCGGTGGCTGGGGTGGGCACGGCTTCGACATGTGAAGGCTCGGCGACTGAGGTAGCTCGGTAATCTCTTTGATATGGAGGAGATTTTCATGGAAGAAGCAAATAGGTAATTTCTTTGTGCCTATTATTGTTTGTGTGGGTAATTTGTAGCTAATTGTCCCTAGAAACCAAATAGCTAAATTTGTATGTTGTTGCTGTGATTTGTAGGCCAAATCACATTGAGTTGGACATAGTGGTTAGAGTTCGTTCTTTTTTCAGTTTGCCGGATGGAGGGCCAAAGACCTACCTCCAAGGCAGAACATTGCCAACCCAACGGGTTGACATGCATAAGTATGGTTTTCTGGATTTAGCTAATTTCATAGCTAAACACTACATGTGGGGCTCTAAGCAATACTTGACATTGTGGCGTTCTTTGGATGATGACTCTATTGAGATAAAGTCCGATGAACACATGCTAGAGTGGTTTGAGCTCAACCTAGACAAGGGGGTCGTCCGCATTGATGCTCAAATAAATGATTTTGACGGCCCATTGCAATTTTCACCCACAAAACATAGGTGTCATCCTTCGGTGAGGGAGAGAATATCCACAAATGATATACCCACAAATAATACAGCCACAAATGAGAGAGTCATAAATCAGTGAGCCACCAATAAGAGAGCCAAGAAGTAAAAAAAAAGGTTCCCCATGATGATGAGAGTATGCAATCTGATACCGAGTCACTTGTGGCTATGAGTGATAGTAGTTATGACTCTGAGTTGGCTGAATCATTTGATTTTGAGTCTGATTGTGAGACTGGTTGTGACACTGAGTTTGATCCTGATCAAGAAATAATTGATGAGGATGATGATAATGATGTACCTGTCTTTGCATATGATGTTGATGACCCTTGTATTGGTGTGAATGTGGTGTTCCCAGATACAAATCAATGAAGGCAGCAGTTATTCATTACTGTGTCTTGAATGATCATGCTATTGAGACCATCAAGAAAGACAAGAAACGATTTAGAGCCAAATGCAAAAATGCAGAATTGGAATGCAAATGGGAGTTCTATGCAACTACTAGCACCAAGTACATAGGATGCAAGGTAAAATCAGATTTGTTACCTCTTTTTGCTCTCTTTTTCAATTATGTTGAAATCTGAATTGCTAATCCTTTTATGCACTCTTTGCTTGCAGGTTAAGACAAGTGGACCAAAACACACTTGTGGCTCTTTCAATAAGTGTGGTGAAACAATGGCCTCAAATAAACGGGTAACTGACCGAGTGCTAGAGTTGTTGCGAGATGACCCCTCATTAGGACCCAAGAAATTACAGGAAGAGTTGAGGAAGAAATACACAGTTGATATCCCATATTTGAGGGTCTTCAAAGGCAAAGAGAGAGCACTTGATATGATAAATTGGAAGTGGGATGACAGCTATAACCTACTCCCTACTTATCATGCTGAGCTTCTGAGATCATTGCCAAGCAGTGTAGTTGAGTTGGACACCGAAGAGAACAATGGCGATGTGTGTTTTAGGAGGTTCTTTGTAGCTCTCAAACCATGCATCGATGGGTTTCTGCAAGGATGTAGGCCCTACATTGCTATGGACTCTAATCATTTGACTGGAAGGTCTAGAGGGCAGTTGGCAGCAGCTGTTGCAATAGATGGACATAACTGGCTATTTCCTGTGGCTTATGGAGTGATTGAGACCGAGTCAAAGGAAAGTTGGACTTGGTTTGTTCAAAACTTGAAGCAAGCTATCGGTGCTCCTGAAGGTTAGTCTTTCATGTTCCATTGTTGATTTTCCATTTGTGCACTTGGTTTTTCATTAACTAAGCATGACATTATTAATTGATGATACAGGTTTGGTCATAAGTACTGATGCAGGCAAAGAAATAGAAGGGGCTGTGGATGATGTGTATCCAGGAGTGGAACATAGGGAATGTATGAGGCACTTGTGGAAGAACATGAAGAAGAAATACCATGGTCCTCTTTTTGCCCAAAATATGTGGGGGGCTGCTAAAAGCTTCACTAGTGAGAAGTACAACTACCACATGGGCAAAATAGAAGAGAAGTGTCCTGAAGCCCTTCGATGGTTGGATGACAACCATCCATACCATTGGAGTAGAAGTAAGTTCTCCACAGATTGCAAGGTAGAATACATCAACAACAACCTCTCTGAAAGTTTCAATAGTTGGGTGGCAAAAATCAAGGATCAACAGATTGTTGACATGCATGACACCATAAGACAGATGATCGTCACAAAGTTTGTGTCTCGAGCCAAGATTGGAGATGAAATGGTTGGAAAGATAATCCCGTCTATCACTACGACTCTGAATGAAAGAATGAAGGCCATCAAGGATCATGAGGTATTGATATGTGGATCTTCTACCGCTAAAGTTACCGTGTCTACCATTAGGCATGTAGTTAATTTGGAGGAAAGAACATGTATTTGCAGGTCTTGGCAATTGACTGGAAAGCCTTGCAATCATGCTTTGCTTTCATTACAAAGCTAAGTAGAGAGGTACAAGTTGATGATTTTGTGGATAACTGCTTCTCTGTCGAAATGTTCAAAAAAGCATATGTAGGAACTTTCAAAGCAATGGCATCCAATGATGGGTGGGAACATGTTGACCTAGGCTATAAAATCAAGAAACCTAGGTTGAGAAGGAAAGCAGGGAGACCAAGAGTAGCTAGGATGAAAGCATCTGAGGAGGCTGGCACTAGAAAGAGAAAGAAATGCAGTGAATGCAATGAGCTAGGCCATATAGCCAAGTATTGTCAAGGAGGTCTCACCGCAAGTCAAAAAAGAAGCCTCTCATCTTCACAAATTGGATTAGTAGAGGGGACTAGTCACCCAAAAGATTTATCCACACCAATGTGAGTTGTTCATTGCAAATCAATTGCATTCTTACTAAATGATTTTTATTGTTTTGTCATTGCTTATTTAATTTCTTTCTTTCTTAGTGCTAGTGCTAGTGGAACTTCAAGTGCCATGGGAGGAGGAATGCCACCTAGGGGAAGGGGAAGGGGAAGGGGACGGGCAGGTGGAGGTGAAGGTTCTAGTGGTGGTAGAGGTGGGAGGGGAGGAAGAAGAGGAGGGAGGCTAGCTCAATGGTTTGATAATTCTGAAATATAATCTTGCTATCCAGTAGTTCTCGATTGCATTCTTTTGTTAGATTGCAATTTATGTGATGTGATCTACAAACTGTGTGATGTTTGGACTTGTAATATTTGGACTATGTTGGTTGTTGGATGTTTGCTGTTGGATGTTGACTTCTAATATGTCGTGTTAGCTATGATTGGGTACATGATGCCAAATTTTATGCCATTTTCGTCAAAATGTTGTCATCTTTTTTCAAATTCAGTCAAAATGCTGTCAAAATTTTGAACATGTGTGGGTCAAAATGCTATCAAATTCAGTCAAAATGCTGTCAAATTTTTGAACGTGTGTGGGTCAAAATTCTATGAAAATAAGTCAAAATGTTGTCAAATTCAATCAAAATTTTGTCAAATTTCTCCAAATACAAGTAAACAAAATGATGTCAAATTCAGTCAAAAGATGTCAAAATGTTGTCATCACCTCCAAATTCAAGAAAACAAAATGAGGGCAAAAACACAATTATTCATCAAATATAGGGGCAAATGTGAAAGTATAACAGAGGGTATAAACATCCTTTTACGCATTACTTAACACCGTTAGAAGCTCCATCCAAAGTAGGGGTAAACATTTGCTTCATTTAAAAAAAAGGGTAAAAACGAAAATCCTAAAAAGTAGGGGCAAAAACAATAGTAGGTACCAGAATAGGGGTAAGAACGAAATTGTCCCAAATTGAAATGGACGTGCATTGCCCCGTCACTAGCAACTCTAAAGCCTTACATCATCGATTGGGATTAATGATTCAGAATAGAAAAGGTTTCAACCAGAAGGGAGCCAAGTTTAGCTCTTAGCAATATATGGGTGTACCCACACTTTTTTTTTCATAGATAGACCCAATTATTATTTTTGTACAACCAAATATATGCTAGGTATGTAAATCTATGCTGTTGATTTTTTTTCCTTAGATCCACTCCCGCACCTTCTCTTCTTTAGCTTGTTTATTTTATAGCTTACGTGGATTATTTTAGTTATATTTCTCTTGTGAGCTCCAATATGCCACAAATAAGTTGTCATTTTTTTAAAAAAGCCGGTTTTCACTTCAACAGAAGCTATAGCCACTTATCGCAAAATTTAGTTCCATAATCCAAAACCAACTTGCTAGCATTTAAAAACAAGCATACCAAAGAAAAGAAACGACATAGTAAGAGGCCAAAGCTTTAATTAACAAAGCCTATTACTAAAACTCCAACCAAAGTTTGCAAGGAAATGCATAACCTATTACAAATAAGTTTTTCTAGGTTGAAATAGAATAGTTTAAAACTTATCATATGAATGTTGATTTGCATAAAAAAACATTTTTGTACCAATAATCAGTTGTACAGTATGAGAGAAATAATAATTCCATTTTTAATTATATGATGTTCTTAAGTTTTGGATATAATTATCCATTTGTATGATTAAAAAATGTTGTTGACGCAAAATTCTGCCACCGGCCATTGAGCGTTGTTGACGGGTGCGTTGGCCGATGGAGTTCTCTACTCTCGGACACACGAAGGCTTGGGAGATCTGCTTAGCTCCAGTGCAGGTTCTAAATACTGAGGATGCGGGCGTGCCAGTTAGTTTGATCCTGTAACTGACAAGATGGTTGTATGTTTATCTCCGGGAAGCTGATCGGCTATCGAGCCGATGTGATATAGCGTCTCCTGATGATGTTGATGTTGATGATCCAGGAGCTGATCGACTGAACAGTCGATGATGGTGCACTTCTAGCCGATGTTGATAAGATAGTGACGATCAATCGGTTTATGTTAGACATAGATCAAAGTAATCAAATAGACAAGTGAGAACAATAATAGTATCGGCTAAATAAAGGATATGGCATTAGAAGCCGATACAAGACTTAGATCTAGTCATAGGATAACTCATCGGCTGACCCTCCGATGAAACTACACACGCCAACAATCGATGCACCTAAACCGATGAGCTCTAGTCTTAGCCCGAAGGATCAAGCGGGGTCGAGACAGCTTGCGCCGAGACTATTGCTAACCGATCTAAGAAAACCAATTAACAGTATGTATAGTGATGGATATAACAAATATATTTAGAACAACATTATGATTGTAAAGAAATATCGGCTAAGACAGAAGATTAGACCTAACTCAGACAGTTCCAACTAAACCGATGCGTCTCTAAACACAATGCAATTAGAAATAGAATTGAAATATCAAATAGGCAACACCTGCGTCAGTTGGATCAATATATCGAACTTAACCGAGAAAGTACCAATATTCTCCGATACAAACGCCCTCGACGGAACTTACTTCTTCGCCGGAGGTCGGACCTAACTGATGCAGCCCAACTTGGTAGCAAGAACCAGAACTCGACTAATCTTACAAAGTTTCTAAAGCGAACCGATGTAGCTGTAATGCCCCGAACCTCGTATTCTTAGTTCGGGTGCTACAATACTTGCAATCTGTGATTTAGTACCAATCCCAGTACACAAAAGCTGATACTCACAGAATACCATGGTGGATCAAAGTAACTAATTCATTACAACACTGGGATACATCCTTACATAGGCTACGTCCAGATAGACCCTGGACAGTAGCAGGGCTTTATGCCAAACACTCACAAACAAAGATTACGAACACAAACAACAGAAGCAAAACAACTGAGACAGTGGCTCGGAATGGAAACTAAGCGGCTGGGCACACACATCACACAGGCACGGTTGGAAACTATGACTAGAACCTAAAAATTCCTCGTTCTCGGTCTGCTCCTGGTAGTACTCCCCGACAGCAGTGTCGTAGGGGATTTCTTCTTCAGCGCCTAATAAATTATATAAGGAGCAAGGGTGAGTACTAGTGTACTCAGCAAGCCACGGGAATTCGTGACATACAAGGCTTACGAAAGAAGCTAAGGGCTGAGTTGCGTAAAGCTACAATTTTGTTGCGGAACATTTTAAATGGCCTATAGGTGAGTCATGTTTTAGTTAATACAGAGAAAAGGTAAATAATGGGGTAAGGCAGACATGGTTCGATTCAACGCGCGAACCCACTTCTCGTCAAGCATCCCGGATGCCTCGATCTCTCGGATCCCGCGGATCCTCCTTTGGCACCGAAGGCCTACCGTCGGCATGAAGACCGACCTCGCGAAACGCATCCCAACCCAGAATATTTTCCTCAAAAGACATTTCGCAAAACAACACTACGCTATGAGAATCACCGCACAATCGCCCGTATCCAGGGGCACGACTGTTCGAATAGTTTTTACACTCTGCGGAGGTCGTATGCTTTTCCCACACGACACGAAGCTGACTCCAACGACCCATCGATCGTCAGAAGTTCGTGACAAGGTTTTTCCATAGGTAGATTAGGCTTTCTCACATTTCATGGTCGGATTGGCTAACCGTGCAACCAGTATCCGGCTATTCACGTAGCCATCGTCTACTTAGGGCGCACACCTAGGGTACTACGGATCCCGTGTCTCCCTCATAAGGCTAGACCCCGACGATCCCAGGGCATGAGTCCCCCTTCGCGACTAAGAACCCAGTGGCCTGTCGTGCACTGCACACCTTACCCTGTTGTGTCCCAGAACCACCAACATGCAGACAAGCATAACCTATCTAGGTAATCATCCAGGGGCATTCCCACGTTGCCTGCGTGGCCGCACTGTAAAATAAAGGCGGATTGAATTCCCAAAGGAACTGGTCCTTAATTAGTACAACTTAGCCAGTCCTAGGACTTCTCGACTAAGCTCTACCCATTTCGCAAGCACTCGTTCCATTTTTCTTTTTCTTAAACCGAGTAATTTTGTGAATAAACATTAAATAACAGGTTCGAGCAGAAAAAGTAGACGTAGCAGTGCTAAGCAAATCTAATTCGGAAATACCATTTACTGACAGCATTCCGGCGTATTTTTGATGGGGTTTGCCAAGGTTTAAAGTATTCAACCTACGGAAATTGGTGTTACTAAGGGTAGGTTCTCTAGCTTTTTAAAGGTCGGGGCCGAAAAGTAAAGTTGCGTGTAAACTAATGCACGATTTACAATCAAAATATTTTTAATAACATATAGGAATTCAACATGGTCAAAGATGGCTTGCCTGGTGACGGCAGGGGGTCGCTTCCTCCGTACTCGACGTCGGGATCCTCGTCAAGTTCGACGTCTGGACAAGTAAACGCAACAAAATTAAAAAACATCAAAAACAGTACAAAAGAGCTCTGAAATAATAGTGCCAACAGAAAGGATGTGATTTTAGAAAATTTTGGGAGGTGGAACAAAGTCTTTTGGAGTTGTGGTCGAAGAGATATGGATTTTTGAAGTTTAAAGGACTTTGAATAGAGGGGAAAAGGAATCCTCTTGATTAAATCCGAAAAGAAAAGACGCGAGGCCCACTGGTCAGAGACAGAGAGCGAGGGAGTGAGGGAGAGAGAGAGCAAGGGGGGTCCCACCTGTCAGCTCCCCTTCCTCTTTCCCCTTTCTTCTTCTTTTTCTCTCCCTTCTTTCCTCCTTCTCTTCCCGATGGTGCGGCGGCGACGGACGGCGAACGACGGCTGCCTACTACATGGTGGGAGCGGGGCGGTGGCGAGCGGGCGAGATGGTGCGGGTGATGCGGCGTCGAATGGGGGGTGGGGGTATTTATAGGGGAACGCCGGCTCGGGAGGGGTGGATAAGGCCGGCGGCATGGTACTCGGACGGGACGGGACGTCGGTGGCCCGCGCAGCGCATTCATGCAGGTCGCGACGATGGTTGCCGGCTGTAGGGCAGACGGGACGGGACGCCGGCGCCGAGCGGTCGCATCCGGCGGCGCTGTAGGCGAGGCGAGCGGTGCGTCGGCTTGCGGCTAGTGGCAGCAGGGCGGCGCGGGCATTCAAGGCGGCGTGTCGACGCGGAGGGCAGAGAGGGCCGGGACGGCGGGCGGGCAAGACGGCGGCGACGTGTGGCGGCAGTGCGTCGCGACGCGCGCGCGTCGCGTAGCACCGGCGGGGTGGGGGGGCGGCTCGGGGCGTGGCAGGTGGTTGCACGGCAAGCGTCGGTGTTAGGGAGAGGGTTGCCGGAGTTATTGCAGCAGTGTGCGGCGTCTGCGGCGGTAGCAGGCGGCGGCACGCGGGGCAGTTTCAGGTTAGAGGGGAAGACGACGGGTGCGCGGCGTCGACGCGCGCGGGCGCTCGTTCGATCCAAACTCACACGGGTCCCACCGGTCAGCGGGCTGCTGCGCTGCGGGCGTGCGCGCGCGGGAGAGCGAGCAGGCGGGCGCGAGTGGGGAGGGAGGAACGGGCCGTGGGCCGTGGTGGTCGAGCTGGACCGCCTCGGTTGGCTGTGAGAGAGGGGAAAAGAAAAGAGAGGGAGCAACCCGGGAGAGAGGAAAAAGAAGGAGATCGGCCCAAAGAGAAAAGAAAGGGTTTAACAATTTAGGTGATGGATTTTTTGCTTGGTTAAGGGATAAATGGACTTGTATTTGGCTTAGGAATTTGAGGTGGATCTTCAAGGAGGTCGAAGGAAGGATTTTTGGCACTTTAGACTTATTTAGTCTTAATCTAATTTTTAGGGAAATAATTTTATTCGACAACACCAAATAAAGAATCGAACCTCAGAAACGAATTTTAATTTTTTAAAAAAATAGTATTTGGAAATAAAATAAAATCTAGGCTTTACAGTAGCCCCGATAGAATAGTCGGGAACCTGTCGAGTAGGTTGTAAACCTAGCGGACTAGGGTGGCGATGCGCCGAAATTGTTATATTGATAGATTGTCAGAGAGATATTACAGGGACCCTGGCATACAATTTATATCCTTGGGTCAATTGAGTCCTAATAGGACACGACTCAATCGGCTTGTTATATCCGGCCATTACAATAAAGGAAACTAAGACTCCTAAACTTACAAAATTAGGAAACCGATTAGCTTTCCTTAGACTCCTTCCTAATTACATAAGGAAAATAACTAAAACATACCTAATTAACAGATAGAATTAAACTGTCAATTTGCAGTCTTCACGACTCCTCTCCGATTTCGGCCTCTTCTTTCCATCGGTTCATCACTCCTTTCCTTGGCCGAGTTTAGTAAGGAATCGTCCAACTTTTTGTGTCAACAAATGTACAAGTTATTATTAAAGATATTTTAATCATAACTTATATTTATTTTAACTATAGCAAGTCTTTAAACTAGACGAATGAATGACCAAATGTTACGTCTAAAAGTCAAACGGTGTCATATGTTTGAAAATAAAGGTAAAACATCAAAGCTCCTAATCCTCTTCAACTCAAATTCAGTTGCCTATTTCTTTTAATAATTACCAGTAAAAATCTTCGTGTGTTGCAACGGGGAAGAGAACCAGGGGTGTGTTACATGACACAACCAGATCAATTGGGTAATTGTGATCATTGACCACTAATCATTTGGAACAATTTCTCACACGAGACAATTGAATCCTGATCAAATGTGCCCCGATAGACGGAAAAATAATCATACACAAAAGCATAAATTTTGGGCAGTTTGCTTATTTGTCTAATGATGCACGAACAGAGCACGACCTAGCACTCGATCGGAGACGGGCGACGGACGAAAATTCTAACGGACTATGGGAACGAGTTTCACTTTTATAATAGTAGAGGTAGAGAAATCCATTCTAATTTCTCCTTAATTGGTGCCCTGAGGGTTGTTCTTTCCTGGGGGAAAAATAAAAGAAAAGGGGGAATGAAGTCTTGGGCTGGTCTGACAAACAAGCAAAAGGAACTGGGACAAAAGGAAGGCAATGAAGTCTTGTGCTGGCCGGCCCAACATCTTCCATGGCCTACCACCTTCGGCTTGGTTAGTATACTGATAAAGATCATCGATAATCTACTAGTACATCTAACATCTTCTTGTGGTGATCATTAGCTAGCTATGACGATGCTTTTGAGAGGTTTAGGATATCTTGTTAGTAAATTAATAAATTAGTATATTTCCATCTACCAAGGACTGGACTGGATTGTGATGGGTGTTTATCCTTATCCTAACTGCAAGATTGCTATGTTTTATAAACGTTATGAACTACGAGTTCTTTCATGTAATTTCGAAATTGTTTTAGTTAGAATAATTTATTCTTCAACTTTATTTTTGCAATAAAGAGGGAGCAATGAGAACCATTGGATTTGATCTAAGCGATGAGAAGAATGACACATGTAATAAGATAGCCCTTTTTGTCATATCAGCGATGGTGTTCGCATAAAATTAGACATATTTTTGTCAATATTGTAGGTTATGTAACTAGTTTAGGGTACTCTTATGGTACCCAACACTAAGTACGGTGAGTTGTAGTATAAATGGAGTATATTTATTAATTTATATGTTTATTATAGTAATTGATCTATTAGCTTAAGAAATTATCCACCATATCATGGATTTTAAATTTAAAATTCGCGATATTTAGCTTCTTACATAATGAGGTCACACAGACAGTTAGTACCGTCATTTCTATACAAATGCTATATACTATTGCATATTATAGATGTATAATATAGTACACTAACTAACCACTAGTATAATTTAATCTCGACCGTTCATTCACTAGTATAATTTGACTAGTATACACTAGTATTGGGTATCGTAAATATTGTGATGACAAAAATATGTCTAATTTTATGGTCCATCCTATAATCATATTGAACCCACTTGCTATGATGAACTAAACACCAGAGGATACCTCTATTCATAGCTCGCATAAGTGCATGCGAACACCATTGTTACAAAGAAACATCTTCTAATAAAGAATAATCTTTTTTCTCCGGTAAGTAATAAAAGATCGTATAAAATGCTTATCAGTGATAAACTAATAATACGAAAAAACAGGTTTTCTTTACATTTTGGTTCATTTTAAAAACTTATTATGCAAATAGACTTTTTTAAAAATGACCTTTTCATGGTGCCAATGTTGCAACCGTCATGGTCCAACGACACGGCACCGGATACGTTGGCTCCGTCCCCATACTATCGTGGATGCGAAAATCACAAATGTTAAGGGGTTCGGCGCCAACGACGCTGGCGCTATGGAGCTATTTATAAATAAAATAATTACAAATAGGTCATCCTAAGGATCTATACGTTAAAATATTGCCGGCGTCGAGTATCTATCTGTAAATATTTTTTTCATAAATAGGTCCACACTAGTGATATTGGTGCCGAAACAATTAACATTTTTCTATTTTCATGACCACAGTATCCTAGGAACGACGGCAGCATCACTGGTTCCGTGTTGTAGGGTGACGGCGCCAGCGGTGTTTGGCACCGTGAAAAAGTCTATTTCCAAAATAAGTTTTTTGAGGGATATATTTATAAAATAAGTTTTCAAAAAGACCGGATGTAAAAAAAAGTATAAAAACTACAAGGAAAAAAACATCCAGTAAATCCCTCAAGAATTCATGTAATCATTTTGTTACAAAAAAATTTACGACATTGGAAATCTAATCTAGACTGACAAAAAATCCAATCTACTCAGAACTTGGAGAAGAAATTAATTCCTTTCTAACTACCACTAACAATAGCATTGAAGATGAATGAATTTTTTTATCCTAAATATACACTTTTATTATATTGTCATGATAGATATTATTGTCTAACTAATCTGTATAGCAATTCTATTAAGAGCTGGTACAATAGAATGAGTCACTGGGCTCCAAAAATTTAAACCTCATCAAAATCTTACGTGTAGGGGAGAGAAATCAGGAGCAGGTGACTAATTTGCTGCTGGCTCCTGCACAATCCTCTAGATACTTTGCCTGCATGCACCTCGTGAAGGCCACTGAAAAGGTATTTTTGTGGGATCTATAGTTGATCCGTCTAATCCTATGTGTCTACTTAGCCAATATTCAATAATGATAAGGTGAAAACACAAAGAATACATGGTTGGAGCTTATTCTTGATTAGGCACATTTATCCATATATGCGTAATTTATTCTATAATTTACAGTGTACGGTAAGCATAATAGCCAAGTTATTGTATCAGTTATCTCAAATACTGACTACAAAATAATATGTAAATTTTGGAGCCAACACCATTGACCTTGCTTTAAGATACTATAAATTTACATACCATATAAATATGTGATATTTTTAACTAATTAATCTAAATAGGGGTTAGTCACATTAGATAGTTTTTCTAGTCACATAAGCAATCACCTGCCTTTTATTTTTCACCTGGACAGCCAAGCCAGCCATACCTCTTTATGCAACAGACCCTGGCAGGTAGTGTAACCTAAAGCAGAAAAAACCCCTTTTTTTGGGAACCATCAAAACCTTTCCACCATCACCTTCATATTTTTCTCCTCCTCTGCTGGGTCCCCTCTCTCTCCTCTATCATCATTCACAGCCCCCTTTGCTGAGAAGGAAAAGAAAGAAAGAAACCCCTTCTCGCTCAGCTTCTCCTCCCTCTCTCCCTCGTGGCCGCCACCATGTCAGGAGGCCTCTACAACCAGGGTTTCTCTCCGGCAAGAACCCTATCGCCCCAGATTAGGAGCAACCCCGAGGCTGATAGGTACGGCCGCCGCCCGCGGAGGATTGCTCTTCGTTTCTTGCTGATTCTTGATCCAAAGATTGCTTCTTGGTCTTGCTTTTTTTGATTGATTAGTGATTGCTTGTGCAATTCTTGGTTTCTTTTGCAGCCAGTACTTGGGTGAGCTTCTCGCGGAGCATCAGAAGCTAGGGCCTTTCATGCAGGTGCTGCCGATATGCAGCCGGCTGCTGAACCAAGGTGAGATCTTTTTTTATCTCTTACTGTTTGTTACAGATTGATTGGGTTGATTTTTTTTTTCGTGTGAGGAAGAAGGGGATTTGTACTCTTAGCTTTGCAATCGGGATTGGGGAATCAGGTGACTCCAATGCTTGGATGGCTGCTGATTTGTCTGCAGCTGGTCTGTTCGTGTCATACTCCATGTGATGGTCGTTTGGATAGAAGTTAGCGAGTTGCTCTCTTGTTCTGCCTTTTTTTTTTGTCGCCAAGCGAGATGATATTGGGATTTTTGGGGTTTTATGCTAAAGAAAACAGAGAGAAATGTATAAATCAAGCATTTCAAGCCCTATTGCCCTGTTTTACTGATTGCCATTGAATTTGCCGTTAAATAAGGCAGATGTTTTGATATATTGAGACTTGTGAGATGACATGACCAATTGAGAGCTGAAGATCATCAATGATGAAAAGAAGCAGTGATGATAAGCTGTGAAGGTTTGTATCTAGAGTTGAAATTTTTTGTCCATTGCATCAGCAGCAGACAATGGCATGCACATTGTGTATGCAGGATGGCCAGCGCTCTGTTAGGTGCGCGTAGCATGCCAACTAATCCGCTAGGTATTACCATATTAGGTTGCCACCTAGGCAGGCAGGGTCGGATGGTTACGACTAGTGCCTAAGCTCCACCAAAGTGAGCTAGTGGACAAGTCGGCAGGGTAGGCACTGAGGCTCTCTTTTAAAACAATGGGTGTGAACATATCAGTAAATTTTGCACTTTACCATTACTATTGATAGGCTTATTTGATAAAAAGAATATGTTGAACTTAATTTATCAAGATGCTTTGAATGGGTAAGAATTGTAAGAATAATTAGCTACTCCCTCCGTCCCTGAATACAAGGGATTTTCCCTATAGATTTACATAGGGAAAATGCCTTGTGTTGAGGGACGGAGGGAGTAGTACTGGAGAAATTTGCATTATTGTGGTGGGCTGGGTACTTCAGGCGCTGAATACGTTGCCCTTATTTTAGTAATAGCTTCATGATTTTACCACGTTAATGGTAAGCCGACCTTTTGGCTCTCAATTTCTCGCCTCGCCTTTCAGTGTTTATAAAGTAAGTAGCCCTGTATATGGCCTGTATTTGCAATTCACTGAAAGCCGATCTCTCTGTTTTTCTAACGCCCAATCCATGATTCAACCCAAGTAAATGGGTTAAATAGCTGTCAATTGCCTGGTTGACCATCTATTCAACACTCTTAACCAGTTTAGCCTTTTAAAGAATTAAAACTGATTATGTAAATAATATATTTGTCCTTATGAGTTATGCTCATTGAAATCTGCTTCTAATGGCAGCATACATTTGCATCATGTAATTATCTAGCTTCATGTGCTCTTGATTTCACTAATACCCTGTAAATGTTTCTCATAGGCCACTTATGACTAGATTTTAGCTAACAATGATCTCTCACAATCTTTATGTTGTTCAGAAATCATGCGGGTATCAAGCATGGTCAACGACCATGGATTCAGCGATTTTGATAGGCGCCGTTATAGAAGTCCGAGTCCCATGTCTTCACCAATTATGCGACCCAACCTACATGGCAATGGATTCGGGCCTTGGAATGGAATACACCAAGAGGTATGCATTAATTACTGAAAAATGCAAAAAAAAAAATCCATATTTACAGCTTTTAACAATAATCTTTTTTGTGCTATTCAGTGAATAATTATTTTGAACTTCTGATTCTGAAGCATTTTTCTTTACTGGTAGACATAAGATCATGAAAGCTCTGTATTGATTCTCATTTTCTTTCGCTGGACATTAGATTGTGTAGTTGTGAGTAATGTTACTAAGCTTTGTTATATGACAGAGGTTAGGCTTTCCCCCTCCTCCTGGGACTAGCATGGACTGGCAAGGCGCACCACCAAGTCCTGGCTCTTATATTGTAAAGAAGATTGTACGCATGGAGGTTCCAGTTGATGCTTACCCTAATGTATGTGTTCCACAACTTGTGTGATTTATCAGCAAAAAGATACAGTTTGCAGTTTTTAATATCTTCAATTTTTGCTTCGCCACAGTTCAATTTTGTGGGACGCATTCTAGGGCCAAGGGGTAATTCTCTGAAGCGGGTTGAAGCATCAACTGGATGCCGTGTTTTCATTAGAGGGAAGGGTTCTATCAAAGATGCTGATAAGGTAACAAAAGTTTTGTAAGTTTCAATTAATTAACACTTATATACTGTAGTTATATACTCTGTACTCATGTAACTTGTTTGTTATGAAATTAAACAAAGTATTACAGCTAGCTAGGACAAGAAGGATCTTTGTTATGTTTAGTCTCTTATCCTTTGTTTAACTCTTGGAAGTATTTCCATACACCATAGTACAAAAATGGACTGGCCGGTGAACTGTTTTTTTTTTTCTCTTGGTTCATGGTTTCCAGGTTTAACCACAGTCAACTAGTAAATTGTCCAGTTCAAATATACTAATATACATTAATGGCTTTATGCTTAAACTGTTTGCTTGTAGGACTAAATTTAGTACTACACCTCTTAGCCATTAATTCTCAGCTTACTCACAAATGTAACATTAAGCTGTTGTGCTGAGCTCGTGGGCTGGGCTGGGAGATCAAGGTTCGATCCCTGGCTTGCCCAAACTAATATTCCAGAAAAGGTTAAAAATATTTTATTTGGCCGGTCTTATGCTCCTTTCTTCTTTTACCAAAGTGGATCGGCCTAGGCTCCAGATCCAGTTTAGTCTGGTCAGTCCGCTGGTTCGCTACGGACTTTCATACCATGCTGTATGACTACTTTTACCTTTCTTAAATATCCATCATTGGTATCACCAATTTTGCTATGTTCTATAGTATTTCTGAATTCTGATCTATAAATATTGACCAGAAATGTGAAGAAAAATGGGAAACACACTGATGAAGTTTTTATAAAATTGTTTCTATGGAGTAAGGTGTACCTCTGAATGCAGTTATATCGCCTCTCATAACTTTACTTTCTGTAAAAAGAAACTAGTACCTTTTGACAATAGTAACATCGAGCAATGTAAACTTACATCTATTGGGCAAATTTATTGTTTTAGGATTTCAATTTTCTATCTAAATTTTGGGTTCATGGTATAAGGTTGATAAGTTTTATCAAGTCTCTGTAGGACATTTGTTATTCTTTTGTGCTACTATCTGCCCATATATATGCTCTATCTTGTCTTTTGGGAATCTGTCTTGCATCTTAAACTCGTTAATGTGTTGTACATTACCTCAAATATGTGATAGTTAAGCACCTTACTACATCTGATATATTAATCTTGATTACTGATGTTATGAATAGCACTTGTATTCATTATAGGGGCACTAGGCCCAAATATATACAGATACAGGTGTGGGAAAATATGCACAAAACCCCTTATACAATGGGGAAAATACAAAGAATATACATATATCTAACAACTGAAAGATTCCTGGTTGCTCCTTGTACAATTTTTTTCCCCTCCTTCCAAAAATACACAGTTACAAATCTTTGTTTCTATATATAGGAGGAGAAGCTGAAAGGAAAGCCTGGCTATGAGCACCTCAATGATCCACTGCATATCTTGATTGAAGCTGAGTTGCCAGCAAATATCATTGATACAAGATTGAGACAAGCACAAGAAATCATGGATGAACTGCTAAAGCCAGTGGTACATGTACCTTAAATTCTGCCCAAATTATATGACTTCATTTATTAATTCATTCTTAAATTTGGATAATATCACTTCAGAATTTATCATTTAGAAATGTGCCACATGAAGTCCATGTTAGGAAAGTACCACTCCATTTTTTTTATTTAGTTAAATGTTATAACAGACTAATCACACAAACCTTTCACCAGTTGCTTTTCATATCAGTTTTTCCTATGATTTTTGGAATAATTACAACTATTTACACCTTGGGGTTGATGTAAGATTTAGGGGTGCCTCCACCCCAGGTATAAGTCATGGTAACTTCACCTCTACCCTCGTGCTCATGCCTCGTTCCTCTCATTCTCTGCCCAGCAGCACAACTTCTCACTGGCCCTTATGTCTTCATTGTTGCAACCGGTTAGTGCAGTATGGGGTGCAGATCTAGGCTGGAGATAGTTCATTTCCTTTTGTCGATCGGTTTTTTTTCCTCGAATAGACAAATACACAAGAGAACTTTGTATCATTGCATCAAGAAGAAGAGGAGGTGAAATATTTACAGGTTACCCACAATCGTGGTTATGGAAAAAGAAGAAGGGGAAAGAAAAACAAAATCAAAACCGCAAAAGAGTTAACATGAACCTTAAGATTGTTGATGATGGCCTAAATTTGCAAACATAGGCTACTGCCAATACTATCTGTATGAAGTGTTGTAGTACAAACTTAGTAAATATACAGCCTCTGAGGAATACAGCATTCATCATAGTAATAAAATGAGAGATGATATTCATCGTAGTAACAAAATAAATGCAACTTGAGGGCAAAGAGACACTCGCATCAGGAGTACTAGTCAGACCTGCACGGCTGCACCTTTCCTCAGCTAAGGTCATGTTTGGATATTTTCCTAGGAAAATGGGCAGTGGTCTGTGGGAATTTAGCATGTAGATACCATTGCCATTTGGAAATGGTTGTTTCACCGCAAAAAGAGAGACAAAAGAGGTGTTTCATACTTGCCAAGAAAAAGTACAGAAAATAAATAATGTTGTATCAAATAAAAATTGAAACTAAGTAGAGGACAGATTCTTCCATGCATCCATAATCAATATTTTTGTTAAGTGGAACGTTGTGGTACTTCTGTTGCTGTATGTGGTACCCATCTTCTCAAATTGCATAGAGATGCCACACAACATACCTGGGGTTTATGGATCTGCAAATGTTTAGTTCACAATGAGGTGTCCAAAGGCTGATGAGAAGGCAAGGGTTTAACTTTTGGGTGCCAATTTTTATGGGTTGTTTGCCAATAGCTCTTCATGAGTAGTAATTTAGTTTTATTTCATAAGACATCTTCTCCCCTCCCTTTTTCCAAGAGTTACATCCTTTCTATGAGTTTTTCCTGCAGCATTTTCTGTGAATTATGTTCTATAGGTTTCTTAAAGTTATGACTGCCATTCATTACTGACTTTATTGTTTATCTTTGCAGGATGAGTCACAAGATTACTATAAAAGGCAACAGCTGAGGGAATTGGCAATGCTGAACTCTACTCTGAGAGAGGACAGTCCTCATCCTGGAAGTGTCTCTCCTTTCAGTAATGGCAGCATGAAACGTGCAAAACCAAGCCATTAGTGAATACGGTTCGATCTCACCCCCTTTGTCAAGGTCAAGGAGCTATATTCCCTTAGGCATGTCTCCGAGCTCGAGTGGTTCGTTCTGTGGGCTATTGTGTAAGACAGTATGCCTTTTACTGGATGATTAGTCTGGTACCAAATGGATATCTCCTTTGTATAAGGAGATCAGTGGTTTGAACTGCCTCAATCTTTTGGCTGGTCCAGCTATGTTGTTGTAAGGTTCACATTCATTTTGTTCGTTATCAACTGTTAACCCGTAGCTTGTGATGCTAAGATAGGTGGTTTTCCTTTTTCAGGAGATATTAGAGAAGTCTGGTAATGTAAGGTTTTAGCTAGAAGTTCAGTTAGATTGTATTATATCTGTCTGAAACATCATGGACTTGGAAAATGCAGGTGATGGCCGTGTTATGATAGTTTGATGGGAGAAAACTGTTGCATTAACCAGTATTACAGTGGGGAAAAAAATTCAGGGCACTCTGTATTGCAGTGTGGTGGATGGTTGGAAAGTATTATGTTTGCTTACAAAGTTTTTAGTTCTTTTATGATTTATCTATTGATTCTATTGGTAATTTAGGACGTTATGTTCATTCTGATGCTACCAAATACCATACAAATAAGTACGGTCTCTCATAGTATCTTCTTAAGTATAATAAAGTACCTTACAAGCCTAATGTGAATTTCTACATTTTTATGCTCTAATGTGGATAGAATTGTTTCTGTTCATCATACATTCTAAGTTGACTATAAATAGAGAACCAAATTACAAAAAGGGAAATACAAAAGCTTCAACCATATGTAACCATATATTTGGAAGTTGAAGTTGTCTCTCAAGATTAAGATATTCATATGTTATCTTTTGTGGTAGTTTTAACAAAGAATAATTTAGTAAAAAGGAATTGGAATGGCGACAAACATTGTTGTTTTTGTTTGCATGAAGAAACTATTCAACATTTATTATTTGATTGCCATTTTACTAAATTTCTATGGAGAGTTGTTATCTTTTGGGTTGAAAGAACCAATGAGTTTTGATCATTTGGGGAGAGCCTAGCTGGGGCATCTGTGATTATCCTAGTTGACTCAAAAACTTAAAAGGATTATGCTAGTTGGGGCATTTGTGATTTGTTGGGTTATATGGTAAAGCAGAAATGATATTGTTTGTTGGGTTTTATGGTTAAATAGAATGATATTGTTTCTGATAAAACTCCATCTAAAACATATATGCACATACTATTCAGGACAACTGGTAACGTATTAGTTACGATTTTGTGCGTAACCGTAAAGGTGTGACGGGGACAAGGACTATATTTATGGGCAACATATCTGGTGGAAACCAATCTCTTCGTGCAAACTATGAAAACTTTAATCTGAGCCCCACGATGTTGATCCAAGGGTGCGCTCATGGGAGGTGGGAAGGGTGATTTGCAAAAGTGCATTTGTAAATCATCCCTTCCACCTCCCTTGAGTTTTGCAAATCACCCTTCCCACCTCTTCTGAGCGTACCTTTGGATCAACATCATGAACTCAGATTGAAGTTTCCATAATTTACACAGAGAAGTTGGTTTCCACTAGATACGTTGCCATATTTATGTTGTATGCCAGAGTTGAAACAATAGTTATGTAGATTTTTGCAAACTTGTACCGGAGATTGAGCAATATGATTGCTCTTTGAATAAGTTTATTCTTTAGCGGGTTTGTGTTTATTTTGAGTCCCTTTGTCTTGATATCATGTTTGTTGTATCTTTTTGGTTGGTCCAACTTTTGAGTGCTGGTAATTATGCAGAGTTTTTGGTATTATGATAATCGGATGTAGCTTCTTTTGAACTTAAGCAGTATTATTCTCCATTATTTTTTAAAAAATAAAGTACTTAACTGCAATGGTCAATAACTGTTATCAATTCTAGACACAATTTAGTTGTATGCCTTACCTAGATATATACTATGTCTATCGAACATTTGATCTTAAATCGATTTTAAGCTCTGTAAATAAAATTAATCCTAAAATTTGAGTTCAAAAATTTAAATCAAAATTACTCTTTCCCAGCAAGGCCTGGTAATCCTTTTGATAAAATGGAAAACTCAAGATGGAAATGATGGAGCTAAGCATCAGGTGAAACGAAGCAAATGCTGCAAATCTGAAAAGGGACTGTGAGATTCTGCAACACTTGCTTCGTTTTTAGCTGATAGAGATTGGTAGTACGAACTGAAATTTGTTGCGAGACAAATATTGGTAGATGAACAAAACATCTAGATACTTGTAATCAACTATTAATTCTTTGAAATTTTGAGTATAGATATTTTTATTTGGGGTCGTCCTCACGCGGTGGCTCGGGGGCGAAAACCCTAGCCGCCGCCGCACCCATCCCTCCTCCTTCCTAGCTTCGCAGCCGCCGGAGCTCGTCACCGGCAAAGCCGCGCGGTGAGCGATGACGGCGGCGGCGGTGAGCGATGACGGCGGCGGTGGGGCCTCTCCCACGGCCCCGACTCACCCCAGCGCGGGTGGGGACTGTCGGCGTGGCGGGCCGTCACGGCGTTGGCGGCGCCTCCTTGGGGGCGTCCCGGCGTCGTCGTTGCCAGATCCGGCCTCTCCCGGCCTGGGTCTCGATCTACGACGGCGGATCTCGCCGGGAGGCGGCCGGGACGCGCTTGGGCGGCGCGGCGGCGTCTGCCACCGGCTAGGCGGCCCGGTGGCGTTTGCGGCGTGGGGCGTCGCTTGCCTGGCGGTGCGCAGGTGGCTGCAGTGGCGGCAGGCGTGGGGGGCCTCGCCGACAGCCGGGTTCCAACGTCGTCCTCGCTTGGCTGGTCCCCTTTCTCTGCTGCAGTTTCTTGGTCTTAGGCCGGTCCCTCTGGCAACTGCGGGTGCCCCTGCCCTCCTCCTTTAGTGGTTCTAGTTCTCCGACAATCTCTGTGCGATGTCGCTCCCTTGGCTCCTGCTTTCTTAGGCGCTCCTCCCATCGGGCTTCTTCCAGCCTCGGTCGGGGGAGTGCTTTGGTTTCTGCGGGGGTGGTGGGTGGCGAGGGTGAATGCTTGGCATCGATCATCACAGGGGATCGTCTTGATTGTCGGAAGTTGGCCCTTTCTTTGGCGTGTTGATCGTCCCTCCCTTTCGAGGATCCTCACGGGAAGGGGCTCCTCCCCTCTTCCCATGAAGAGTCCCTCGGGAGGTGGCGAATCGTCAAGAAAGTTCTGATCAGTGAGCTTGGGTGGCCTACGACCTTTCTTTTCCTCTCAGTTGGCATGTAGCTGGTGTTGTTCCCGTGCGAGGCTCTTGGCTTGTGCGGGAGGGGCGACCTCTTTTCATGTTGTTATGATTTTCGTTAAGATGGAGTCGGAGCTGCTTGTCGTGCAAGCTCAGCAACGATAACCCTCAAGTAACTTCACGGCATCATGGGGTGAGGATAGTTGTGGAGCAATTTTATGAGAGCCTTGGGCGAAAGCCCTGCTTGGTCCTTGACATAGACGAACGATATCGATGCCTGTGGGCGCCGTTCGCTCCTTGAAGGTATCGTTGTTTTGGCCCTTTATCCTAGTCTATTTTAGACGGGCGTCGAACAACGTCTCTGATGATGTTTCCCCTCTTGAGGGCTTCGCTCAGAAGGTATTGCTCCACAGTCGGGTTGCTTCAGTGGTGGTCGTTCTACCTCTTTTTTTAGAAGTCGAAGCTACTTGCTTTTGCAATGCTCGGCAATGATATCTACTGCGGAGTCCTTGTAGTCTGACTAATGTATGCCATTTTTCTTTTTTAAAAGGTTTTGCTAAATTTTCCTTTAATTAATCATGCACCTGTTAAGTTTATTGGCCTGGTTTCGCTTATAAATTGGGCCAATTCTACTTCTTTTATAAATTCCGGCAGAAAATCTGTTGTAGTTACCTTAAAAAAATATTTTTATTTGGACTGCATGTTAGCATGTATGAAAAAATATACATTCGGTAACATTCATTGCAAAATACATACTTCCATAGAACCACAATTATTGGAAGTTTTTTATTGGAATTTACCAGTATACTTCCATATAACCACAACAGGAATTAGAGTAGTTAAAATCACATCACAAGCCATGCTTTACAATAGAAATTACAACAATATGGTCTGTTTAGAACAAGATTCAGACCGGTTTTAAAACACTAATACATGTAAACTTGCCTCGAGAAATACGACTATACTATCATGAAATTACAGGTTTTAATATAAAACAATGATTAAAGGAAAAAAATCAAGTGTTTCATCGGAATGCGTGATGACGGCAGCACCTAGCAGTGTCACCAACATGGGACCTGTACTCTACTATAGCTAAGCTAAAGCTTAATTGACGGCAGGTAGGCGATGTCGGCCGTTAGCGTGTCAGTCTTGATTGCGTACGTGCTCTCAGCAACTTGTAGGTGAAGAAGCTGCTCTTCTTCTCTATGGACACAAACGACACAGAAAAGCCGTGGCTTGAGGTTGCCCCGTTTCAGCCAGCCCCTTGTTTCCCTTTCTCTCCTTGTTTCCCACTTTCCCTGGCTCCAAATTGCCCTCCTTCGTTATCCATACTACACTCCTGTTTGTAGCATGGTCTGATATTTTGGTAGGGTATGGTGATCGATAGGCAGGCATGTGACTGTAGATTGGTGATAGCTGTTGGACGAGAAAAAAACCATCGATCTTTTACGCACAACATATGATCTGCTGGTTAGCTTATTTTTACACTAACGTCAAACATAAAAATACAAAGAGAGTAATTAGCAATGCCACACAATAACAAAATATAATTCATAGTAAAAAAATTTATTATTTATGCATTCAATGTTTATCCGATCCATAAACTATAGAAATTACGTAGTTTTTTATTTGTGTGCTAGTGATATTTGTGTATGTTTGAATCATTTTATATGTGAATTAGTCAAAAAATAATATTGGTAGGTCAATGCTTTTGTTAAATTGATGGAAGCAATAGAAATGGAATTATGGTTTTTTCTTCATATTCATATTAGTCTTGTTGCTATAGATGTACACTAGCGTAGTAAAGAGGCAAAACAATACAAAATAATTGATATTGCAAGATATGCGCAACTATTATTATCTAGGGGTGATAAAATGATGCTATTGATAATATCGCATTGAAAAAATAGTGTGCTTAGTGGCACAATCTGAAGTATAATCTTAAATACTACTATCACTAAAATACTTTCCAAAATAAACACTACAATTGATGACACATTTCCATTGACGATTATTATGTCGGTGCAATATATTTTCCCGCTATTTTATGGTGGTTACTTGATTTAGTGTTTTTTTTAATCATGGCTATATTGGACACCGTCCAGCAGTAGTATTGGCCTATTGGAACTGGGGTGAGTGATGATCCTATGATGACTACATCGGAGGTATTATTTACTTTAAAATGCTACTCCATCCGTTCCAGAATATAGAAACTTATGATTAATTCCAGAATATAGAAACTTATGATTAAATTTGATCCCTCTTAAGACAGTGTATCACTGTATCTATATCTGGATATAATCCTTTCTAGACTGCTATATTTTAAGACGGAATAGTAACAATATATAAACCATGAGCTAATCCCCTTATTTAAAGTCGATACGTCCATACAAACACATCTCAATAGCTTCAGTATAACCAAAGTAAAAACATCAACAGTGATACCCATAGAGCTAAGTTAACATCAAAGAGAGGAACATTATACTAATAATTTACACCGGGCATATTTTATCCACAACACGGCACCTTATGTTTATCCATCATAAGAAAATGGGGTGACGCTGCTACCACCCAGCCACTGACCCCCAAAATCTCACTCTAGTATCCTATCCAGCTTTAGGTAAAAAGGAAACAAAAATTCCCCTTAGAAGATATTTGACGATTGAATTGGATGCACACACTGCCAACAGCACAAAGAAACACACAGATATTTCCCAGTCACACAAAAACAACCAACAACCACTCCTGCATAAGCAACACAACAGATCGAAAAAGAAAGGAAGCTCTGCTTTTCTCCATCATACGACTATACTAAAAGAAGCCATGGATCTTAATTATTTTACTCCTGCAGTCAGCCCATGACCATTCTGAGACTGAAAACTCCACGTCAAGATACTACTGCTGTCAGATATCAGCTCTGGCAGAAAAGAAAAGTTCAGACGCCTAGATTGCACGTGCACACACACTAAACAAAAGAAGAGAAAAAGATAATCTGCTGGGGTCATCTCTACCACACGCCCCAAATCCAACGGCTGGACCACAGCCACAGGATCACCAGGATGACACCGAATTTTACCTCTACCAAACAAACCAGATGAGTAGATAGACGAACACCAAGCTTTGACCAAATCCAAGAAACGAAATCAAAACAAAACCAGCCATTGAATCAATCTTGACTCGATTCTTTTCCACAAATTTTCTTCGAATCGATCGAATTACAATGTCAACACATGTTACCACTACATGAGATAAGATGGTTCATCAGGTATTACACAGATTACAGATCAGTTCTGAGTTTTCTCCCAAACTCTTCCTAATAGCAAGCTGCATCATATGTATTTACAGAGATAATAATATAGCATCAGATCAAATTAAACAGCATCAAATCACATCAAAAGGAATGATGATCGCTAAGCTTTTCACATTAGGATGGTGGTTGGGGGTGTTATTGTTTTTTTTTTTTTTTTTGGAGATTCTGAGTTGGTGGCAAGCAGGTTGGGGAGGATCGATCGGGTCAGGCGCGGCCGGTCTCCTCGACGGCGGCGGTGGCGGTGTTGAGGGCGGGGATCCGGCCGCCGCAGCCCGACTGCTTCTTCCGCTTCCCGCCGGCGAGGAGGGACCACACCGGCCGTGGCACGAACGGCGCCGACGCCGACGCCGCCGCCGTCGGTGAAGACGGCGGCATCGGCGGAAGTGGCTTCTTCTTCGGGGGAAGCAGCAGAAGCGGGAGCGGGGTGTTCTCCTTCTCCTTCTCCGGCGGTGGTGGTGATGGTGGTAGTGGAGGTAGAGGCTTCTTCTTCGGAGGAAGCGGCGGCGGGTACAGCAGCATCGGCTTCTTCCTCGGAGGCAGCGCCAGCGGCGGCGGGAACATCACCACCGGCTTCCTCTCCTCCTTTTCCTCAATCGGCGGCGGCGGCGGTGGAGATGAGAGCGGAGCGGCGGCGGGGAGGCGGGAGGGGAAGTTGAGGGAGGC
>CM002485.1:5705220-5727393 GCA_000325765.3 Leersia perrieri
AACATGCAATTAAGTCAACTAAAGTATCCCGCCAAAAGGGATTGTCACCACCATCCTTGTCATTATTCCGGTATTACCAGGCACTGGCTAATGTCGTTCATTGCCCACCCAGTGACACTGTTATTAGTGATCATGCAGTTGCAGTAGCAGTTTTTGTTAGGACACAGTTAGATTCACTGTTGGATGAAACCAATGGTAATTCTCCAAACAGGTCAACTTTCAAGGATCCGCAAGTCAATGAGCCAAGAGAGTCTGATTTGCGCAAAGCCAACATTGATAATGATGTATGTGCAAGTCAATCTCCAGATGAATCTGATGATGAAGACCATTATGTTTTCAAGAAAAGGAAGTCCAGAGAAGCATCTGATGAAGAAGGTGGCACGATGCAAATCCCACAACCTTCTGAAACTGAAAGCAGTCAAGCAACTGATCGGCAGGAACCTCTTGATTGTCAGGAAAATCCTGCTCACAAGAAATATAAGTCACTAGAAGCTTCTGATGGAGAAAAAACAAATGCAACGCAAGCGAAGCAACCTTCTGAAACTGAAAGTAGTCCAGTAACTGATGAACAGCAACCTCTTCATCGTCTAAAAAGTCCTGTTCACATGAAAACGAAGTCTGGAGAAGCTTCTGATGGTGAGGAAACCACGGCAATGCAAGTCATGGAACCTTTGGAAACGGAAAGCGGTCAAGCAACTGATCGGCAGGAACCTCTTCATCGTCAGGAAAATCCTGCTCGCAAGAAAACCAAATCTGGAGAAGCTTCTGATGGCAAAGAAACTACAACAGTCACTGAATCTTCTGAAACTGGCAACCATTGAACCGAGTTGTACTTCTATTTAGGTTAGATTAGATGATGTTGTAGGAATGTAGGTGGTATCTGACGCTTCAATGAGCTTAGGCTACTAGGCGGTATCTGAATATGTATATTGTGTGCTAGCTAACATTGATCAGAATTAGTGTAGTCGAATTGTTGAACTGATGCATCTGCGTTAGGCAGGCAAGGTACCTAATGATGTAATCTCGTCATAGAACGCATGGGGTTGCCGGATTGAGCTTAGCAGTCGTTATTATTTTTTAAAAAGATAGCATTGATCCCAGCGACAGACAGCCAGCATTGATCCCAGCGTTGTTAGCCTCACTGATCAATACTGGGATCCAAACTGCATATGACAACACTGTACACTTGTGAGCTGATTTTTTCATTATTGACCTCTACTGTCGTAGTTAAATTTAGATTAGCTCGGCGTGTTTGGCAATTTGACCGAAGGTGAAAGGGAGTTTTGACGAGGGAATTGATTTTTAATTAAGAAGAGAATTTGATTTTTAGTCTTAATCTTCTGTTTGGTAGGGATGATGGGAATTTAGCAGAGAGTTTATATGGAGACTAGATTTAAGTAAAAATGAACGGTTTATATCTATCTTTGCAATATAAGAAGAAACTCCCAATCAATTCCCACTCCCTCCCCAGGTATTAAAAAGGAGGGAGTTGTCCCACTCAATTTTCCATCCACATCCCACAAAAACTCGCACATTAACCAAACAAGTTAATTAATAGTTCCATTTCTCTAAACTCTCAATCCATTATAAAAACCCCCTTCAACCGAACACACCCTTAGTGAAAAAGGCAGTTTTTAGATTTCTAATAGTAAACAATCTTGGGAACAGATTTCAGAAACAAATAATTTGCAACCAGTTTATCTTACATCTACATATAATAGAATTACTGGATTAGTGAGATAGTAAGTGCTACATAAGATTGCAAGTGCGCCACATAGGATGCCAGATCATCCAAAATTTCAGTGGTGCTTGGTTTAGGAGGCCATTTGAACTGGTTTTGGTAATCAAGGTTGAAACTCGAACGATTTTGACATATAGAGTGAAAGGTAGAAGCTCATAATAATCAGGGCAGTAACAATACTTCCACATTTTTTTTAATTGTTTTTTCTAGAATACACAATTGTGTATCTTTTTTTATTAAGAAGTAGAGTAAAGTCATCCTGGCAGTTCATCGATTACAAAGCACTGTACAGAAAAAAAAAACTGAAAAAACATCAAGGCCTCAGGTTGTTATCTCACGATATCAATTGTGCGACCGGGGGAGATGGAGCACTCAGAATTGAGCTCCAGCCAGCCGCCAAAGAGAAGCTTCTTTGGCAACAACCATGGCAACTTCACACAGATTTGGTGGCTCCATTAAAAATCGACTGTTGCGTTCCTTCCAAAAGTACCAAGCTGTGAGAACGACGATAGTGTCAAAACCACGCCGTAACTTGGCCTGAACCTTGAGGCGAGCGTCGGTCCACCCAGAAAGAAAGCTCTCATGTTGTCTAGGGAAGCATTGAGTTTGCCAGATTGAAGAGAGAATCAGCCACCAAAGTTGCCGTGCTAAAAAGTCATCTTGATTTGGTCTAGATTGCATTCTGTCGTTGATATATGGTACATGGTAATGTTCTTTGTTCGTGGAATGGAACATATCAGAGTCCAATGCTTCATAAAATGAAAAAGAAAATCATGGGCAGGGGAAAGCTTTGCTTTATTTCTGCTCAAACTATTGACGAAATTCCACCATAAAAGTTACTACATCCGTCCTAAAATATAAGCATTTATCGGTTTCTGCACACCACGTTTGACCATCCGTCTTATTTAAAAAATTTATAGAAATATAAAAAAAATAAGTCATACTTAAAGTATACCTAATGATAAAACAAATCATAACAAAATAAATAATATATTCATAAAATTTTTGAATAAAACGGATGGTCAAACGTGACGTCTAAAAATCAACAAATATCTACATTTTGAGACGAAGGTAGTACTCATGTTCCAAAAAATATATTTGTAAGGCAGCTTCTACTATATACCTCAACAGGGAATGATTTGTTGATGCTAGAAAGCCAACTTGTGCAAGAATGGGTGTCGGGGTACAAAACCACGAATACGGCAACCAGTCACGACCATATATTGCCGCTGCTCTTATCCTCTCGAGGATACGGTGTATATCTTCCCAAGTACCCGATCCCAAATCGAACACAAATATTGCATGCATGAAGAGCGACTTCTCCAGCCCCTGAAGAGTGAAGACCTCGGCGTATGATCTCCTCGTTCCGTCCTATCCCTCACAACATATATGCACCACCATCTTTTTTTTTACTTGAATGCTACTACGTCCGATTGAAAATCGTCATTAATACTGCACTGCTTCGGAATAAAATTTGCAATCGCTCTTAGGAAATACCCCCGTTTTACCCGGAAAAAACAAAGGAATCTAATCCCGCACTGTTATTACCTACGTACAACTATCATTCGTTTTGCAGGAGGCGGTGAAAGGAAAAGCTCCTTCACTACCGTCTGCAAGCCAAAAACAAAGAAAAATTTCCATCCAGTTGCATCTGATGAAATATTTCCTAGCGCTAACGGGAAAGTAGCTTTGCGATGCTTACGGCCTCAGCCTCTTCTTAGGAGAAAAACGACAACAACTTTTTTTAGATAATGGAAGAAAAATGGCAACAACTACTCCAGAAAAATCAAAGAGATGCAAACATACAACATAAAAATTCTCTCTAGCCGTTTCCTCTTTTCTACCATCATCACCTGGTGAAAACCTATAATCTTGGACCTCCTCCTTTCTCCCTTGCCCGCTGGAGCCGAACACGACGCATCTCCGCCGTTTCTAGGTGGAGAGCATGATTTTTTAAAATGAATTTTACTTTGGACTTTTTTTTATTACCTAAATGTCATTTTGACACACTTAACCAAAAGTTTCACTTTGGATTCCTTTTTTACCATTGCTTTTATTTTAGACTCCCTTCTTCCCATCTTCTTTAAACTGGGCATACTGCTCAACGCCAATGTCTTCCTGGCTGAGAGAGTTTACAATTGCTTTTAACTTGCTTGCATTTCAACATCCAAGTGGTGGCTACAGATAAACTTGAGTGCTTGCCTCACGTGCTGAATCAGGCCTTGAGCTAGGCACTTTGCGTCAGTTGCGTGCTGCTCGCCAGTCAGGAGACATGATGGTATCACTGATTGCAACGAAGCTAGTCGAGCACGGAACCGGATCGTCGGCAGTTGCCCAAAAAAGTTAGTGAGTCCTACGCTACAGTGGGAAATAGTATTTTTGCAGTAGCTACAGTAGCAAACAGTGCAACACGGTGGAATGTGTTGTTCTGATGTACTGTTCATACTATACTGTCCGTTCAGATGGCTGAAAATCCAATAAAGTCACCCTAACTTTCTCACCTAGGAAGTTATTTTGTTGGTTCCTGATCGTAAGCGGTAAGCACCAAGTGAGATAGCTGCCCATGCAAAGTTCACTTTGTTCTGAAAACTTACACACGGGTAAAACTTTTACACTTGTAAATAGATCGTTTGGGTACGTTTGGGTAGCTCCGAGATTTTTGAAGTTGACAGTTTCAAGGAACATAAAACAGTTGGGCGAGCAGTATAAACTCATAATATTGAATCTCACATTCACAATCTGGAAACTAACTATTCACAAAGAGAAAAAATCTGATCATATTGAATCTCACATTCTCAAGGAAGAAATCTGATCATATTGAATCTCACTTTCTCTTGGTGGCGGAGGCGCAGATCGAAGCAGCTCTAGTTGACAGCAGCGCAGATCGATTCTCGTAGCGGGAGAGGCGGCGCAGTGGATCGAGGCTGATCCGGTTGATCCGATTGGATCCACGACTCCTCGACGTCACAGATCGAGCTTGTCCACAACTCACAAATCTGCCAAATCGGGCTAGGGTTAGGTAGTGAAGATTTGAGGAAGGAAGGGGAGGGGGAGGAGGAAGGAGAGGGGAGGAGAACCACACGGCACTCATCAGGCTATGGACAGCGGCGTCGTGGCGTCCGGAGTAGGTGGGGACGCCGACAGCCAGGGCAGGAGGGGCACGGGAGAAGGCGGGGGCGACGGCGACCGGAGAGGGCGATGGCGACCGGACCAGGTGATGTTAGCGGCGAGCGGAGAAGGCGCCGCCGGCGGCGGCGCTGGAGCGCTTCACTCTCGATGCGGAGAGCGCCGTGCGGGAGCCGGGAGGTCAAGGACGAGCGAGCCCGACATTTGTCGAAAAAAAATGTGGCCTCCCTAGGCAACACTACTATTCTGACGGATTGGGCCAAATAACCTGTGAAATTAGTGGGTTACGGCCTATCCAAACGCGAATTTTATTTATCGCCTATAAACTTTCACGGGCCTGTAAATTACACATGTTTTGGTCCAATTACGGGCCTTCCAAGCAGGCCCTTTGTTGGTTGATTTTACCGAGACCGTGAATCATAAAAAAAACTACTGATTAATTAGTTGATCCTTCTTATTCGGTGCGTTGATCGATGCTATTATTACGATAGAATGATACGGTCTTACCTATGCTACTTTGATCAATAATAATTGTAAAAATATAATATTTTGAATTAAAAGAGTTATATATTATAATTTATTATAATAGTTGCTTAATAATAAATCTAATAGCATTGTTTTTACGTGATCATTTATTTTGAGTTTTTCACTATTAATAGTTAATAGTTAAAGTTTAAAATGTGTGACTTTGATTTTTTAAAAAACTTGTTATATTTTGGGACGGAAGAAGTAGTATTTAGCCATCAAGATTAAAGATGGTGCAAAACAGTTACTAAAGACAGCGAGGATGATAAAAATAGTTCCAAAGTAAAAATGGTAACAAAAGGGAATTCAAAGTGAAAAAGATAGGTGATATGTGGTCCAAAAC
The DNA here is from genome assembly GCA_000325765.3 of Leersia perrieri. Classification (NCBI taxonomy): domain Eukaryota; kingdom Viridiplantae; phylum Streptophyta; class Magnoliopsida; order Poales; family Poaceae; genus Leersia; species Leersia perrieri. The sequence goes on from CM002485.1 coordinate 5,710,956, forward strand.
CACGGTAACAAAAAGAGTCTCAAAGTGAGTATTTTTTTTGGGTTAAAATACACACTGGTGAGGATAAATATAGGTAATTATTGTTAATTTCCATTCCTATAATCTGAATGAATGCTCATGCACTCTATTTTCTTTTGTTTTCAATCATCTGCTTTACACGTATATTTGTTTCATATTCTCATGTTTCTCCTATTCCGTTATCCGAATAAGCCTTTAACTCAAACACTAGGGAGATCATTTTTTTTTTAAAAAAGGGAAGATTCCTTTTTTACTTGTCTATTGAATGTTCAAATGTCAAATAAGAGGTTGTTCAGTTTATACTTTATAGCCATTTTTAATTCTTTCAAATTTTGCTAATACCAACAAACTAAACACAACCATGCACTACCATCTTACCAAAATTTGGTCATTGTAGAAGCTTCCTCCCACAAAACTCTGCCAACGCTTGGTAATGCTCTAAACCAAACACCCAATACTACTAAAAATTGATATATCAAAATAACCAAAATTTAGAATTGCAAAATAATTCCTGAAATTTTGTATATTTAATTTTAGTTAATTTTAATTTTAATTTTTTTGCGGGGAAATTTTAATTAAACTAACCAACGTCACTAAAACAAAAGCAAGTAATAAAAACAGCTAGACCTAATCTGAACAGTCCCACTGTATAGTAGGGTACCAAAATTTCCCCAAATTTTATCCCAGCCCATACACCTCCCATAAACCCCATTTTCGCCGTCGCTTCGTCTCGTCTCGTCCGCCGCCTGAGCTCCGGCGATGGCCACCGGCGGCGGCGGCGGCGACGGCGCCGGCACCATGGACCGCCTCAGCTCGCTCCCCGACGAAGTCCTCCGCCTCTTCTCCGCCGAAGCCGCCGCGCAGACCAGCCTCCTCTCCCGCCGCTGGCGCCACCTCTGGACCACCCTCCCGGAGCTCGAGTTCAAGTCCGACATCAAGCTCGCCGCCGTCCGCGCCGCGCTCGCCGCCCACGCCGCCCCCGCGATCCGCCGCCTCCAGGTCGGCACCGACGTCGACGACCCGGAGGCGTCGACGGCCACCCTCCTGCTCACCGCGCCGCGCCTCGCCGGCGAAATCAGCTTCTGCAGCTGGCCGCGGTGGGAGACGCCGGAGGACGACGCGCCGGCGTCGTCGAGCTCCCCTGCTTCGAGAAGGCCACCGAGATCTGGCTAATCCTTGGTCTCCTCGGCGTCGCGCTTCCCCCTTCCGGCGTCTTCTCGCGGCTCACCTCGCTCACCTTCCGCGACGTGCGATTCGCCGTCGTCTCGTCGGCGAGATGCCCCCTCCTGCAAAAGCTCCATGTTGATAGCGGAAGACTCACGCAATGTATTGATGGATTACCGAACCAGCATATAGGTGTTCTCCCTTCCATAACCATCAGCCGATTTATAGAAGTAAATATCGGGAGGATTGGGAAGCAGATAATCACCGAATAAAGAAAGATAGGAAAGCTATCGCTAACACGGCCCCGCAATCCGAATGTCATTCGGAGAGAACGTTCAGACTGGAGCGAAATTTGGTGAAGACTGATGTCGGCAGATCCTTGGTGAAGATGTCGGCATACTGTGAAGTTGTCGGAACGTGAAGAACCCGAAGAGCGCCGACGGCGACCTTCTCACAAACGAAGTGGAGGTCGATCTCAACATGTTTCGTGCGCTGATGTTGCACAGGGTTTGTTGAGAGGTAGACAGCGTTGACGTTGTCACAGTAGATGAGGGTCGCGCGGGAGGGCGGTGAGTGAAGCTCGTGAAGTAGCTGACGAAGCCATGTAGTTTCGGCGACCGCATTTGCGACCGCGCGATACTCTGCCTCAGCACTGGAGCGGGAAACCGTGTTCTGGCGTTTGGATGACCAGGACACCAAGTTGTTGCCGAGGAAAACTGCATAGCCAGAGGTGGACTTGCGGGTGTCAGGACAGCCCACCCAGTCAGCATCAGAGTAGGCAATGAGATCCTGAGCAACCGATCACCGAATGTGAAGACCAAAATCCAAAGTGCCCCTGATATAGCGCAAGATGCGCTTGAGAGCGGCGAGGTGGGGCTCCTGAGGGTCATGCATGTGTAGACATATTTGCTGCACGGCATAGGTGATGTCAGGTCTGGTAAACGTCAGATACTGAAGGGCACTGGCCAAACTGCGGTAGTCGGTGGGATCACTGACAGGAGGACCATCGTCAGCTGGAGCTTGGCGGAGGTATCAACTGGTGTGGTGCAGGGCTTGCAGTCAGCCATGCCAACGCGATCCAGAATCTCCAAACAATACTGACGCTGACTCAGGCTGAGGAGCGGTGGGAGACACTGATGCCAAGAAAATGGTGAAGTGCTCCCAGGTCCTTCATGGCAAACTCAGACTGTAGAGATGAGATGGTCCACTGAAGCAGAGCAGGGGAGGATGCCGTCAGGACGATGTCATCAACGTATAGCAGGAGGTACACCATGTTGGTGCCGCGGCGGTAGATGAACAACGAGGTGTCAGCCTTGGCCTCAACAAATCCGAGGGAGAGGATGTAGGAGGCGAAGCGACTGTACCACGCGCACGGAGCTTGCTTGAGGCCGTAGAGCGATCGGTTGAGGTGGCACACCTTGTTTGGTTGAGCAGGGTCAACAAACCCAGACGGCTGAATGCAGTAGACGGTTTCATCAAGTGTCTAGTGCAAGAAAGCATTCTTGACATCGAGTTGATGGATCGGCCATGAGCGGGAGGTGGCCAAGCTGAGGACAGTGCGCACGGTAGCAGGTTTGACGACGGGACTGAATGTCTCGTCAAAGTCGACGCCGGGGCATTGAGTGAACTCACGGAGGACCCAGCGCGCCTTGTACCGGTCGAGGGAGCCATCAGCCTTGAACTTGTGGCGAAAAATCCACTTGCCGGTGACGATGTTCGCGCCGTGAGGTGGATGCACTAAGTTTCAAGTGTTGTTGGCCGTGAGTGCCGAGTACTCCTCCATTGCAGCTTCCAGTGGGGATCAGCGAGGGCAGACCTGTAGGTCTTGGGCACGGGAGACAGGGGCGAGGCGTGGAGATTTAGACGGGAAGTCGGAACTCGAACACCGGCCTTGCAGCGCGTCATCATGGCGTGGGAGTTGTCGACCGGAGACATGCCGAAAGCTGTCGTAGGCGGTCGATCATGAGGAAGGCAGGCGCTGCGTGGACGCGTGGGAGCACCAAGCGGAGGCAGGCTGATCGGTATAGCCTGCGGCAGCGCGTAGCAGGTGCTCGAGCAGCCCGGAGACGACGGCCTGTTGGGAGTAGGCCCAGCTGAGGGAGCCTGTGTGGTGGAGGCCGAGGAAGCGGACGTCCGCGGACGGCCTGTGGGAGGCGGCCCGTTGGGAGGAGGCCCAGCTGAGGGAGCCTGCGTGGAGGAGGCCGGCGTGAAAGTGGATGGCGTCGCCGTGGGGACGTCCGCGGACGGCCCATGGGCCGGCTCCAGGAGGAAGGTTGAGCGGCGTGGAGCAGTAGGAGCTGTGCGCCGTTCGTGGCCGATGGGGGGCAAGACAGGTGCTGAAAAATCCTCAAGAAATGATAAATCAGTAGCACCTGCATTGTTAGATGGTAAATCGGCAAATGGAAAGGATTGCTCATCAAACACCACATGACGTGAAATATAAACCCGGTTAGAAGCGGAGTCGAAACACCGATATCCTTTGTGCTCAAGGGGATAGCCAAGAAAGACACACATGGTGGAACGGGGTGAAAGTTTGTGTGGGGCGGTGGCAGTGAGGTTTGGATAGCACTTACAGCCAAAGACACGTAGGTGGTCATAGGAGGGATGGGTACCGTGGAGCGCAAAGTATGGTGTGTGGTGGTGGAGAGTTTTGGTGGGGTGCCGATTTATGAGGTGAGTGGCGGTGTGGAGAGCTTCGACCCAAAAGGAGCTCGGGAGGCTAGCCTGAAATAAGAGAGAGCATACAATGTTATTAAGGGAACGAAGCATACGCTCGGCTTTACTGTTTTGGGGAGAAGTGTGGGGGCAAGACATGCGCATCGTGACACCGTTGGTAAGGAAGAAGGTCCGGGCGGTGGAGTTGTCGAACTCTCGACCATTGTCTCACTGGATGCTGCGAATTTTAGTGGAGAATTGGGTACGCACATAGGCAAAAAAGTGAGATAAAGTGGAGAAGGTGTCGGATTAAGGGTAGGGGAAAAGTCCACACATAGTGAGAGTAATCATCCAAAATAACAAGATAGTATTTGAAACCCGAAACACTAGCAATGGGTGATGTCCACAAATCACAATGAATTAGCTCAAAATTGGCCTTAGCCCTAGTGGAGGATAAACTAAAGGGTAGGCGAGTGTGGCGACCCAGTTGACAGGCGTGGTAGATGGACGAGTCGCCGCGCGTGGGAGGAATGACGGCGGAGTGAGCCAAGCGAGAGAGCCTCATGACCAAGGTGACCAAGTCGGCGGTGCCAAAGTGTGGTGGTAGCAGCGGTGAGGGAGGTGGCGATGGTTTGGAAGAAGTGCATCGGGAAGGAGTAGAGATCACCGAAGCTATTGCACCTGGCGATCACGGTCTTGACAGAAGATCCTTCACAGTGAAACCAAGTTTGTCAAACTCAATTGAAAGATTATTGTCAGTAACGAAACGACGAACGGAAATGAGATTTTTAATGATGGTGGGAGAGACAAGAACATTATTGAGAAGAAAATGTTTGTTAGAATGGTAAAAGGCTGCATCACCGGAAGCCGTGACAGGTAGTAGAGAACCGTTACCGACAATGATGTGTGAAGGTGTGCTAGGGGAGGGTTGGGAAGTGTTGGAAAGAATACCGGTATCTGATGTCATGTGGGTTGTGCCCCCGTATCCATGTACCATTCACCCATGTTTGGCGGCGTCAAAGTGCTGGTGTTGAAGAGGCCGGCAAGGGTGTTATGATCCCAGGAGGCGCCATTGTTGGGGTAGCCAAACCAGCTCATGGGCTGGTATCCTTGCTGTGCAGCAGCCTGTTGGGGAAGAAAGGTCGCCGGCTGGCCCATGGGCTGGACGAGCTGTGGAGTTGGGCTGGCCACAGCTGCTCCAGCGAATGGAGGCGTCGCGCCAGGACGAGGGCCCAGTAGGCTGGGTGCGCGCGGTGCTGGACCGGGCCACATCTGCAACGTCCCGGTCCAGGGATTGAACGGGGTGGGCCAGGCCTGCGAGCGGCTGTTGCCACCGCCAGTGCCCGAACCCTGGCCTTCCCCGCTCCCAGCGTTGCCGCCGCCGCCTTGGTTCCCGCCGCCGCCACCGCCTTTTCCGCCGCGTCCACGGTTGCGGGAGCGGCTGTTGTTGCCACCGCCCTGGTTGGTGGAGGGGTTGCCGAAGCCGGTGGCGTGAGCCGGATTCATGCCACCACCAGTGGCGGACGATGGTCGCGCGCCCCCGCCGGTGGACGCCGCGAGCGCGGTGGCCGCGTCAGTCGTGGCGGAACCCTTCGGTGTCGTGAGCTCCTCGAGGAGCAGCATGGAGCGGACCTTGAGGAACGGCGGGTAGGGCTGCTGTATGGAGATAAGTGATTTCATATGGCCGAACTTAGGGTTTAAACCTTTGAGAACGGTGAGGACGAGGGTGTGGTGGGGGACGGGCTCGCCGAGGTCCAGGAGATTGTCCGCCATGCTTTTCAGGCGCCGGCAGTAGTCGGAGATGGACAAATCGCCTTGGTGGAAATTGTGGAACTCGGCGGAGAGGTGGAGCGCCCGGTGTTCGCGATTCCCACGGAACTGCTGCTCGAGGCAGAGCCAAACGAAGCGTGCGGTGGTGTCGCCCGTCAAGACCATCTCCAGGAGCTCCGGTGAGAGAGTGCCGTAGAGCCAAGTGAGCACCACGTAATCCATCCGAAGCCAGGACAGATTGTCCAGGAAGAAGTCGTCGGAGAGGACGTGGTCGGAGAGGCTGTATTTCCCGAGCGAGACGAGGAAGAGACCGCGCCTCTTGGTGTAGTTTGCGGCGTGGGTGTCGAGGACGACGGGGACGAGGGTTTTGACGTTGAGGACGTTGACGGCTTGTGCGTGTAGAGCAGCGGTCGTGCCGTCGTCGTCGGCTGCAGGAGCGTGGCCGGAAGGTGTAGGTGGCGTTATGCCGAGGGCGGCGTACAGTGCCGGCGTGCACGGCAGAAGGCGACGTGGCGGAGCCGGAGGCCGCTGGTGTTTGCGGCGGCGGAGCGTCAGAGACGGAGGTGGACGCATCCGTGGTGGCCACGAGCTTGGTGAAGGCCAGCCGCACCGCAGAGGCGGTGGCAGCGGCAGTTTTGGAAGCACTGAGCGCATCCGGAAACTTGTTACACTCCCAATTCCAGTGTATGAGCACCCTGATTTTACTGAGCACATGAATTCAGTAAAGCTCTTGAAGCGATTTGAGGCTGTCTCCACTCTTGAGCTATCACTTTACTATCCAAAGGTAAGTGTGCGCATCATCCAAAGCTTTGGTATGCAATCTCATTAGATAATACAGATGAGATTAAAATACTTTTGTGGTAGACTCTATAATTAATGTACATGATTTTCATTCAGACAATATACATATTTGTAAGTATTGAAACAACTGCCCTGGTTATATGTGAAATATGGGATTTTGGAGGTCCTGACTCCTCATTCTGATGTCACGCGGTGGTACTACACATGTGGGCTACTGGGAAACTTTGTATTAGTTTAACTAACAAGTAGGCCAGTTCTGGGATTTAAATTTGGGTGCCACAAACAGGAACTGAGCCAGTTCTGGGTCTGTGCATGAATTGGTGGAGTATAGGGACACTGCTGATATTCGATGATGTTCTGCCGCCTATGCGAAACTTCAATTCATGTTGGTTTTAGCTGTCAGCTTAAGTTGGTATTGTTTTTCACATTGTTTATTATGGAGGCTGTCCGTCTTAATTATCATCATCTGGCATGTTCAATCTCCATCTTTCAATGTTTAGCATAAAAAATCCAGTGTGCTATTGGTAGTGTTTAGGAAGTATTATATTTATTATTTGTATTTTCCCTATAGCATTGTCAAAAATTATAGTTGATGCCCATAATTTGGTATTACTTACTCCAGATACTCCGTCCAGTCATGAATATTTGACATATTGTACATACATTCGCTAAACTTTTGAAAGTTTGATCTCCCCAAATTTATGTTTACAAGAACGTGTTCATTGTCCAAATGACAAAATATGCAGTATGAAGACCCTGGTAGAAGATCATAGATAAACTTGTCAACTTTAATAAAATCACATATTTTACTCAAGCTGGTATGGTTTTTCACATTGTTATTATGACTCTTTATTTGTGATTTTTATGAATGTGCAGATCATGGGCGGTTGTCGATATTTGATGGAAGCCATACACAAGCTGGCAACAATTGAGATTATGTCCCTGGAGTTGTCAACAAGAGGGCATGCCTTTGGGCATTGTGTTTTCCATTTGCTCAAGATGTCCACTGGTATCAGAAAGCTGAAGCTTGCATTACGTGGACGCCTCAAGGTAAATACATACTCCTACTTTGTAATACAGTACCTTGGTCGTGGAAAATTGAGGGAAGTATACTAACTTTTGTGTGATGGCTTGATCTTCTAATGGTCAGGACTCCCAGAAGCAGACCGACGTTGTCTCTAAGTGGTTCCTGGGACACTCGGTACGGTTTTCAATCTCTGTAGTCTGTACCTATAGCTTGATAACTAAAGTATTGCTCTAGCATATGTTTTACTAATACATATGACAATATGATTTTTGACTATTTGATGTGTTCATTTGATATTTTGATACTAGAACTGTAATTTATATATGAGGTAAAGATTAAAGAGAACCGAAAATACTTTTGTTCAATTTGATGTGTATACGCAAAATTGTAAAGTGTAGTAGTTATTTATGTATGCATAGTAACTACACAAAGCTAGACTTTTCCGATTTAACATTATTTGGCAACTATTTACCAATCATCATGTTGATGGAGATAATGGTTAGTTAGCAATATGGACAAATGCACTTTACCAATTCTATAATGATTAGGCATGAGTGTGATTAATATGATGAGATAGAGTGATCAAAGAACCATGAATGGTATATGCTCCCCTGTAAGACTAAGAAGATAATGGAGTCTCTTTGTTTAAGACAAGTGAACAGATTGTCTTCTGCCCAAAAGAAAGTGAACAAATTGTCTTAAGTGCACGCCGTTGCAGTTTTTTCATCTGTTTAGTTTCACTTAGAAATTAGAAACTATGCAAGTGACTGTAATTTTCTGTGAATGGTAGCTTTATCGCTTCAATTGTTTAGCCTCAAATGGCATCTTTCTCATTCCATTGTTGTAACATATTCAGCTAGTTTGACTGACTGATTATTCTTTCACCTACACTCCAGGCAAAAACTCGTTGTTCTCCGACATGCATCTGTAATCAGCCACAAGCCTGGAAAACAGAGGACATCTTCTTGGATTCTCTCCGGGAAGTTGAAATAAGTGGACTAAGAGGATCAGAGCATGAGTTGGCCTTTGTGAAACAACTGTTTCGATGGGCAGCATTTCTGAAGACACTTAAAGTGCATCTTCATCTTGATCTTACTGTCGGCGATGATTTATGCAAGGAGCTGCTTAGCCTCGGTACCCCTGACACTGATGTGAAGATCTACTTCTTCCAGGCAAAAACTCGACCACCATGGGTATTGTATACACCAGTAGAGTAAAATACTAATCGGTCTAAGCCTGTTATGAGGTAGTAATTCTGCTGGTGCAGAGGGTATGAATCACTGTGACAATGAATCTCATATTTTTGATCGGGATTAATTCCTATACATTGCACTGAAATATTGGGACGTGTTAATTTCCTATGTTTCTCAAGTTGTGAGTTGCTTCTTAGCCTTTTATAACTCGAAATACCAGGAAAAAGGCCAACATCTCAGATCATCACTGCTGGTTCGGTGAGAACCCCCAGTAATAAAGAATCACTGTCGGTTCGTGGCGGACTCCAACCCAAATCGCCTTGAACCGGCGGTGATACTATATAATCGCCAAATCGCGGCGGTGATACTAGGTATCAGTATGACAGTATCGGTTCATGTCACGGGCCGATAGTGATAACACCTCTATTATTGCTGGTTTGTGGCATGTATCGAGAGCAAAAAAATACTAGTATCTGTTTATGGACTTAAAATTCGCAAGCTAAGCTGCTCATTCTGTGGTTTGTTGTGCACAACGCAGCAGTTGTGACTGCAGTTGTTTACAGTCCTTGTTTGGTGCTGTAATGTTGTTGCTGCTGATGAGTGATGAACAAGGCTGTTTCTAGTAAGTTTCTCAAGGTTATCAGGCTGCCACGCGAAGCGAGCTACGTTCCCGGAACAAGGAATGTAGCATTGTTCAACGTTCCCAAGGTGAGGAGAGTAGAAAGAATTCAGACAAAAAAGATTCGATGGGCAGCAGTTTTGTAGACATTTACTTTGATTTTAAGGTACACCTTTTACAAGCGACTTACAACTTGTTGCTATGAAAATGTCCAGTTGAACAAATTTCTCCTGATGCTGTATCGTGGTTCATTCCTAAGTTGATCTGGTGAAAATATATACAGTTGTAGGTTACACGAGCTTGTTACTAGTCAGAGTATCATAAAGCATCGTTCACTGAAAACGATCCACTCTTCTGGCCTGTTGACGGGAGCTGATGTTAACTCTTTCATCTCGCAGCATGTTCATGCTGGGAGCCAACAATCTTGTGTAGCGGTCAAAATACAGAAGCTGCTTCATCAGAAGAGCAAACTCTCGAGGAAATTTCAATCCATACGACTCGCTGACCCTTACCTGAAAGATGCATAAATAGTAGTGTTAGCTTATGCTTCCTCATCTCTCTTCTTTTATTTTAAAAGAAATCTATCTTCTTTTATGTAAACGAGCAATGAACTGTGATGCAGCTGTATAATGTACGATCGTTCTACCAAGTTCTAACAGAAAGAAACAAAAGAAAGTAGCTCACCAGATCAAGAAATAATGCATTCATCTGTCTCTCGTCAATGACAACATTAGCCGATACAGCTGTAGCATCAGGAGTTCTTGCTGTTGCAACTATGACTTCGGTATCCAAATCCTGCATGCAGATGAAAATGCAATTGAAAATTAACCATGATATAAGTGGTAAAACACTAACAAATATCCACCTTACTTGCATTCAGCATTTTACAACAACCAGACGAGGTTCACCGTGGCATGATATATATACAGTCGAATTGGCTACTATGTACAAGGGCTAACCAGGCCTTCATTGATATCAAATAACCTACTGTTTCTGAAAATATTACCTGTATTGATGAGAATATCTTTTCCAAATCCTTCGCAAATTCATTAACATTTATATCCTTCCCCGTAGCACCCATTTCAGAAAGGGCTGATGCCATTGCATCATAATCCTCAGTTGCAAACGAAGCCAAAAATACCTCCATTGCAGCCCAAGTCCTTGGGGATATTCGGCCAACAATTCCTGCAAAATATTAACCAATAGTGATAAACTTTCTTGACCACTGGTGTTTTGAATAATAGAATAGTAAATTGTATAAGAATAAAAAGGCCATAATATTTGTTTTTTTAGCAAATACATGTTGCGCCCTAAATTGCTTAATGTGATGCAATTTCTGTCACATATAGAATACAACATAGTGACTGCCCAAAAATATAAAAACAACCGTGGAGATTGGAGAATACAGTACATACCAAAATCAAGAAATCCGACACGTCCGTCACGGAGCAACCATAAATTTCCTGCATGCACATCTGCATGGAAGGATTCACATGAAATTAAGCTTCCAAACCTGCACATTTTGTACATATGTCAACATGTCTATTCTGAGGCTTGAATAAAACAATGAATGGCAGAGATACCCAAATATATGATGTATGGAATCACAAGGATACATGGATCATACCAGACATTAAGTGCAGTGACTAAAGTCAGTTCAGGATCAGGAACAAGAGACCTTATAGAATCAAGGTCAGTGAGTGGTACGCCATACAATCTTTCCATAGTTAGGACACGCTTTGTGCTACAGTGACGATACACGAAAGGGGCTTTGGCCTGCCTGTCAAATCCCATTGCTTCGATATACCTCTGAAATGCCTCAACATTTGTAGCCTCTTTCCTGAAATCAACTTCTTCAAGCATAGATTCCTTTATATCCTTGACAATTCCTACCTATGATAGGAAATTCTGAGCATAAGGACATTTCATATTATATTCTCTATAACTTAGCGATACCATAAAATTTGGATACCCAAAAGTTCAGAAATACATGAAAGGAAATTTCATAATTGCTATATGCTGTCTCTACTTCAACATATACAAACTATAAGGTACTCATCTGTTTCTGGTTATGTTAACAAAAAAATATTTTCTTTTTTAGTTATAGTATATGACTAATATAGTCAATACCTCCTATCACAAGCACAAGATATATTGCACTCCACTATGAAATATGCCTTATTCGTTATTCAATTTAACTAATGCGATATCCGTGCAGCTGCATGATTACATTTAACAATATAATTGTATTTTCTATAAAGCTCTTATATATGTGATTAATTTACTACTTGATTAGAAGCACAACTACATGTGTTGTACAACTATAATAAGAACTATAGTTAATCTGCGATGTTACAATCTAGGTCCATCAAAATAAGTGTTAAGAAATTTCTTTTTTCTCTTGATTAATCAAGTGGTAAGACAAAATAGAATTTCTCCAATTTTCAGTTTAACTCATTTTTTCCTGTCTTAGGATTATTGTGGTGCACTGGTGCCTTCAATCCAACTAGTCGATTTTACATATAGAGATGTTACAGGTATACAATCAAATGTGCCTTCTCTAATACAGTGGTTAATTAACTCTTAACAATATGAACTGAAAAGTACATGTAAACCAGCTGTGAAAAGCTCAATAATGGTGCCTCAACTACCAAAAACAAAACATATCCTCGTGGCCATGGCAGCAATTTCATGGCATGCATACATGCTTTATACAGGAATCAAATGATGATTATATGAAAGCAAGCAGTAGAATTTCAATGATTGTTCTATGAATGAAAATGGCTATCTAGTGAAAAGTTCATTAGGTGATAGCTCACCAGTGACGTCCTCTGGAGTTCAGGGTTTAGAAATTCCAAAACACGTGCAACAACATAGATAAAATTGAGGTCAGCAACCAAAGTATCTTCAATACCAGGCTTAAGGACCTTAATAACCACATCCTTCTGAGAGCTCTTCAACCTAGCCCCATGAACCTGGATGAAAATAAAGTTATCTCTGTGCTTTAGCTCCAGATAACATATGTTCAGATGGTCTCAATACAAACCTGTGCTATTGACGCAGAAGCTATTGGCACTGGATCAATGTATTCATATACACTATCCAATGGCTGTTGCAACTCCTCACGCAATATTGACTCAATCTCATTATATGGAACAGGTGGTGCACGGTCAAAGCAGTTCTGGAATTCCTCAACATATTCTGCAGGAAATAAAGTTGGTGCAGAAGCTATGAACTGCACCATCACAGTCAGTATCTAGGTTTAAAAATCATAAAATACAGAGTAAATTTCACAAAGCACTGGGTTTTGAGGCACTTGTAACATAAAACCACATGTTTTGCATTATGTTTCACAAAACCCTGTGTTTTGGGGCTAAATGTTTCAAAAAAACCCTAGGTATACGCTTATATCACTCATTTAGCTAATATTTATATCTATAATAACCGTAAAAAATGCATATGATATTTTTGGGTGCATATACATGCCAGGTACTTTTTAAAAAGCATTTGCCATTGATTTTCTAAGCATTTGTCTACATATTTAATATGTTATCATGTGATTCATGTCACTTTTAGTCGGGTTATGTTAGTTTTTTTAATAGTGCATTACAAATTTGTGAAAAAATAAAGTAGACAAGAGATGTGTATTTTGAATTATCTAATATAAACTTGTGTAAAAATAATCATGTATGGTATTGGAATAGTAGTATTTTACATAAATACGTGGTTTCTCGTAACACTTTGCCCTAAAACATTTGGTTCTTTGAAACAAATCATAAAACATGGGGTTTTGTGTTATGGAAGCCCCAAGATATGGGGTTTTATGAAATTTACTCTAAAATACATGTAATCACTACTGAATAATTAAGTTCACTCCTCTCCCTTTGCTAATCCCAAAGAACCATCCTAGAAATTGATTATGCTACTTCGTAATGTGAAACCCTTTGAATCTTAACCTGTCCAGTGACTAGTACTAACTAGTAAGCAACTGAGTATTAGTTGGACAGCTGTAAAGATACATTAGTATCCTTCGTTTCCATTTGCTACATATACAAGAGAAAAAGACGAATAGTGGTATTTCTTTCTAAAAGTACAGATGATTAAGAAATCTAAAAACATGCTATTAGCTAAAGAACAAATAACACAATGAAGTTTTCCTTTTCTTTTGAGATGGACAGATGTTGTGGCTGATAATTTTATAAACTGTGAAGTATGAACTTGTCCTTACCTGACCTAGCTTGATATAAGTTGCACCCATGCGCTCAAAAAGCCTTCTAAGGTAAAGAGGAGAAAGCAAACCCAGCCGCATCTGAGCTGGTATTCCTGCTGATGTGTTAGCTGTCTGCATTATATTAACAGCAGAATATTACATTTCTGAATCCGAAGCTATTCATAAAAATTGTCTCAGGTAAACCTGGTAATTATGCACCAAGAACAAGTTAAGCTCTACATAGACAAAAATCAATATCCAGACTAGACCTAAGTCCCTGATAATCTAAAAAAAACTTAACCTAATTCAACAAATCAATTACTTTAGCAGTATGGCACTATGTTCTGCCATGACCCTTTGATCTACTAACTTTAGTTTCCGACTTGAGAGTTGAGACAACACAACTTGTTGGGTCAGAAGTCAGAACTAAAACTAACCAGTTAAAAATCAAGGTAATTAAATCCAAAACCAACACCATCCAAACCCCTCTCCACTCAACCGCTAACATACTATTATAGGCATCAGTTGCCACTTCTCCCTTTCTCAGTTCACTTTAACCCAGGGAGTTGGCCCATTTATCAATGTTTTATAGGGTTAAATGTACTATTGGTCATTGGATATAGAAGAGCAGCAAAGGGCTCATAAAGAAGAAATCATAACTTGACAAAACCATAGACATATGCTCAGGTATCAATAACAATTACCAGAACAAGCATTTCATGAATTCTATAATTTAAATTCAAAAGGTTGGATTCCATAACTAGTTAAAAACTTACAACAAAAGGATCAATGAAAGAACATTGGCTAATCTGAGGCAAATTTCACTAACTAGGAACAGAGCCCTCAATAAGATACCGATATCGAGGAAGGAAAATTTCACAAAATCAGACTATTGTACAGTGCTTACCTTATGTAACATGCTATTACTACCATTTTGGCTACTGGGTTCAAAATATGGCAATACTATAACCAATTATGTTTGCATGACTTAACTAAATGCAGCAGAAAGCATATGTACATTTAGTCTACAGCTGGCTTCATTGTTTCACTTCCCAGAAGCTCTGAGAACATCAAGTTTTTAGCGAAACAGATGAATGAGAAAAACAAGAAAAACCTTTGAGAAGTCATTTAGCCACTCCCCACCAACCCCAAGGACAGCTTGGATCCCTTGGGCCATCCTAAAGGCACCTCGTGGCCCTGTGCTAATTGACGTCTGCAGAAGATCCTCAACTAACTTAGGCAATTCACCAGCCCTATCTGCATTTGAACGAAACCAAAGGCACAGATTGATTTTGTGAAGAACAAACAAACATAATATTCAGTGCGGTCGTGACTTAACTACCAAAATTGTTGATAACTACTCCCTCCGTTTCACAATGTACGGGTTTTGACTTTTTTGCTCATAATGTTTGACCATTCGTCTTATTCAAAAATTTTATGCAAATATAAAAATAATAAGTTGTTCTTAAAGTTATTTTGATAATAAAGTAAGTCATAAACAAAATAAATGATACTCCTACTTCCATAATTTTTTGAATAAGACAAATGGTCAAACGTTGTGAGCAAAAAAGTCAAAACCCTTACATTATAAAATGGAGGGAGTACATTTTTTTCACGAGGAATGTTCATGACTGCAGAAATCCAAAGAGACACACATTTGACCCACCCAAGTCCTTAAATATTTGAGATTCTCAACGCTGTTGTGATGAACAATAAACAAACTCACAAATACTGAAAATCCACACGGGAGATTTTCGCTTCATATTGCGCCATTACCCCTCTTCTGTCTAATCAGAAACAGTCGCACGATTCAAATGTTCAACTAATCTCGGCCTAAAACTGTGATTTGAACCACGAAATCGAATTTCAGACATGGGAAAAGAGCCAACCGAATCTCTTACCTTGGAGGCGAGTGGAGAACTCCTGACTAGCCTGTGTGTACCGCGCGAAAACCCTAACCCCAACCGGCCGCCCCCTCTCCCGCCCGGCCCCGATCCTCCTCCCCACACGCGGCGAGCCTCCCCCGCCGCCCGGCACCTGCAGCAACAACCACCACCTCAATCAGCTGACCCAATTTCCGCCCCAATCAAGCACGACGCAGCTCCAATTTCAGCCCAGAGTTGGGGCGGGGAGGGGCTAGAGATCGATGCGGGTGAGCGGTGGAAGTGGACACTTACCAGGGGGAGGAGGAGGAGGCGCCGGTGGTGCGCGGGGTGGTGGTGGTGAAGGACGAGTGGGGAGCGCGCCGCCGCGGCGCCCCTCGCGGCCGCCGCCATCGATGGGGAGGGGACGAGCTCGCTTGCTCGCCGGCGGCGGAGACGACGAAAGAGAAAGAGGAAGCGAAGTAATCTCGTGTCGCGTCACTCGCGTGCAAGCGTGAGAAGTGTGAAGCCAGAGAAGAAGAGTGGTGGACTACTGGCCTAGTCGGGTTCGGGCTTCGAGCATGCCACGTGTACGGGCAGAGGATAGGACACGTGTACATCAGAAGCGCCTTATGTTTGGGCTTTACGCTTCTCCACAGGCCGGCCTGCGCGATCTTTCCACTTGGGCCTCAAAATTCAAATGTGGAACCGGATGGATTTTTCCCGCCTCCAACACCAAATGAGAGATTCCATCCCCATTTTGATAAGTGAAAACGCTCCAACTATATGAGCTCGAAAGCCAATGGCGAATAGCGCGGCGCTTGAACAGCATCCGGTTCGACAGCCGGTGCTCGTTGTAGCCACAAGAGCTTCGTGTTTGCAGACACTTGGATAGGTTGATATGTTTAAATCGGACGGACCTCGATCCACTTCGGTGCTGTCGGGGAATCCGGGAGCGATTCCCTTCGGCGGGAGGGTCTAAAAGACGTCCCTTGGTTTGTTCGGCCCAAGGACCGGTGGTTGAAGCCTTTCCAGGGGTTCGGGCGGAAGCGGATGGAAGCGAGGAATGTGGTGACGGGGTTCGGGCTGTAAAGAAAGCAACACACAGGACGAGGAAGG
>CM002485.1:5731153-5756511 GCA_000325765.3 Leersia perrieri
AGACAGCATAAGATGGCAGCTTACAAACGATGGAGTTTTCACGGTAGCTTCAGCATATAGTTTCTTCCATATGACGTCCACGGGATGTCCACATGGAGAACTGATCTGGCATGCAAAAGCTCCCTCCAAGGTCAAGTTTTTCATGTGGTTGGCAACAAAAGGTCGAAACTTGACAGCAGATAATCTTCAGGTACGTGGCTGGGCGAATGACCCGGTATGCTCTCTCTGTCGCTCGAGCGATGAAGATTGTCTGCACTTGTTCGTCAACTGCCCCTACACTAACAGTGTTGGGACTTGTTAGATCCTGGGCCACAGTGAACTTTGAGCTGCCAGAAACACGTTCGACTCTTTCTGAGTGGTGGCTTAGCATGAGACTAAGTTTTCAAACGGCTTACAGGAATGCAGCTGACAGTCTAGTGCTTCTCAACTGCTGGCTTATTTGGAAGGAGAGAAACGCTCGCATTTTCGAGCAGAGATCCAAGACACCACAACAGCTCCCGGAAGACATAAAGGACGAGGTGCAGATGTGGAAATCTGCAGGGTTGTTTTTAGATCGAGAGTAGTCCCCTTTGTTTTTTCAGCTCAGTTTCTTTTCTTAGTGGGTGTGGCTTAGCTGCACCGGGAATGATTTTCCCCTGTTTCGGCAGCGTCCTGCCAATGTATTGAACTTTTAGAATTTGTTTTCTCCCCCCAATCTTAATGAAATTGGACGGCCAAGTCTTCGGCCGTCCCGGCAAAAAAAGATTCATTTCAGCAGCCGCGTGCTGGGTTCACATCACGGGCCTTGGGTGGCAGCTGAGATCTCATTCAAATTTTAGGTCCTCATTCCTATCCAAGTAGAAGTTATCTCATACAGCAAATGTCAGTTATAAAGGGCTAAACAGCAACTCACAGCGTGCAACATAGATAATTAACCAGTGCTAGTCTTGCAGTGCAATGTATGGGAATTTAATCCCGACCAACATACAAGATTCAGTGCCATACTGGTTCATACCCTGCAGAACTAGTGTTTACTCTGGTGGAGTATACAGCTTCCAAGGTGGCGATGTTTTAGGATGAAAGAAGTAGATCTTCACATCAGTGTCAGGGGTACCGAGGCTAAGGAGCTCCTTGCATAAATCATCAATGTCAGTAAGATCAAGATGTAGATGCACTGTGAGTGTCTTCAGAACTGCTGACCATCCAAACAGTTGTTTCACGAAGGCCAACTCATTCTCTGATCCTTTCAGTCCGCTGATTTCCACTTCCAGAAGAGAATCCAAGATGTCCGCTGTTTTCCAGTCTTGTGACTGATTACATATGCAGCTTTCTGAACAAGTTTTTGTCTGGAGTGGAAGTGAAAGAATAGTCAGTCAAACCAGCTGAAAGATGCTACAACTATTGTATGCAAACGATGGAATGAGATAAATGTAATTTGACGCTAAACAACTGAAGTGATAAGATTGGCATCCACATAGAAGGAAAGTAAATAATACTTAGAAGCACCCATTTCCTTTCCTTTTTGCTCTGGGGTAGTTTGCTACTAGACTTCCCAGTGAGGAGGGTATTTGCTAGCAGCAATTTCTATTAGTTTCAAAGAAGCAAGTGGTTGAAGTTGGCCAAGCGTCGCACCTATGTATATTTTAATCAGATTGCTCTAAACACAATCTCCATCTACACGAACATTTCTAAATAGTTCCCAACTAATGTTAAGTAAGAAAAATCTACCACTTCCCAGTTACTACGCATCCAAAAAGAATTACTAAACTATGCAATTTTGGAGATAAGCATCAAATCTGAAATGATACTATTACCATTAGCAGTGCCAAATATGAAATGAAATTTACCATGTGTGCCATCTATATATATTAGTAACACATGGTAGAGCAATAGTTTATTTGTCAAGGTAATAATATTACAGAGATCAAGAATTTGTACCTGGTGTCCTAGGAACCACATAGTGTCCATAATCCACTCCTGAGAGTCCTGGTCATTGGAAGATTAAGCCGTCATGCAAAAGTTAAAATGCTTCCATCAATTGTCCAAAACCAAAGAACTATAAAACAAAAGTATGTACTTACATGGTCTCCTTGTAATGTAAGCTCCAACTTTCTTATACCAGTGGACATCTTGAGCAAATGGAAAACACAATGCCCAAAAGTGTGCCCTCTTGCTGACAACACCAAAGACAAAACCTCAATTGTTGGCAGCTTAGTTATGGCTTCCATCAAGTACTGTTGGTCGCCCATGGTCTACACATTCATACAAAAACCACAGATAAAGAGTCATAATAAACAATGTGAAAGCAATACCATATATCTGTTGAGCTAACATAATTCATTGAAGTTAACAACTTTATTACAATATTCTATTAGGATCGTCATACTTCATATATCTGTAGACAAAGTTAACGGTCACGTAAAATATATTGAGTGTTATAAACTTAAATTTGGCAAAAGACAAGATCAAACTTGAAACGTTTGGCCAAATGTATGTTTTCGAAATGATAAATATTAATAACTGGAGCGAGTATCTACTAAAAAGTAAAATCAGATTAGCCTCAACTATGAACTTTGACAAGGCTATAAGGAAATATTGTGATGCACCAATACTTCCAGAAAAAGAGTGGATCGGTACCAACTAACATGTCGACACGCCTCCGACACACGTTGTCAAAGTATCAGCCAATCAAACAGAAAAATAACTGATTTAACTATCCAACACATATGTGCATGGCATGGCAATTTAAGCTTGGGAATTGGGAAGAGTCTATTATGGGATCACTTTGAAATTTTACACAGGGGTGGTGCAGGCTGAGGAAACGTGCCATGTCATGTCGATGTATCCATGTCCATCCACCACAGGAAATGTACAGACTATAATACTTCCCAAACGCAACCAAGTAACATACAACTGATACAAAACTTGAGCAAAGGACCATGGATGGGAGTTATTAATAGGCAGAACAGCATCTAATATCAGCGGTGCCTTCTTTAGTCTATATTCCACCCATTCATGCACAGAATCAGAAATGAGCCCAGGTCCTATTTGTGTGGTTTGTGCGCATATGCCCCACTCCACACAAATTTGAGTTCTCTTTTGCTAAATATGGTTACTTATTTCTTAATGAAATCAATATAAAATTCCTCTTCAGTAGCCCACATGCAGTACCACAAACGTGACAGCAGACTTAGGACGGACAAAATGCCATATTTCACATTTCACCTGGGCAGTTGTTTCAAAAATTAAAAGAGATATATCTGAATGAAGATTCATGCACACAATGTCTAGAGTCTACCAAACAAGTATTTATCATATGTTACCAAATCAGAGAGAATGTGCAATTACCTCAGGATAGTTGAGTTCTAGCTGAAGAACAGAGACCGTCTCGAATCGCTGCAAGAGCTTTACTGAATTCATGTGCGCTGTGCAACGAGGGTGTTCATACACCTTAATTGGTAGTGTCTTCACTTTTTGGAGGCGCTCAGTGCCAAATCCAAATTTGACAGAGGCTGGATCATATGCATCAACCCATATGAGATCCTCCAGCACCGGCGCAAAGACGGCAGCAAATGGTTGATCCCAAACAAGGGAATCGGACCTGTATGTCCTCCAAGAGAAGCAATGGGGCACATCTAGAACTCGAAGACGCGGTGCCACGATCATGAACTCCCCCATCCCACCATGGAGCTGCAGCTCGATGTGGACGAGGGACTCCGAGAAGATGACCAGATTGCACAAATCCTGGGAGGCATGGACATGGAGCTTTTGCAGAAGGGGACACCTCGCCGAAGACACAACCTCGCCAAGGTCGCAATCGGCGGTGAATCGCACGTCGCGGAAGGTGAGCGAGGTGAGCCGCGCGAACACGCCGGATTGGGGAAGCGCGACGCCGAGGAGACCTAGGGTTAGCCAAATCTCGGTGGCCTTCTCGAAGCAGGGGAGATCGACGACGCCCGGGCTCCTCACGGGGGGCATGACGTCATCATCATCGTCATCATCCGACGAATCCCCCCACCGCGGCCAGCTGCAGAAGCTGATTTCACCGGCGAGGCGCGGCGCGGCGAGCAGGAGGGTGGCCGTCGTGGCATCCGGGTCGTCCGCGTCGGTGGCGACCTGGAGGCGGCGGATCGCGGGGGCGGCGTTGGCGGCGAGCGCGGCGAGGACGGCGAGCTTGACGTCGGACTCGAACTAGAGCTCCGGGAGGTGGGTCCAGAGGTGGCGCCATCGGCGGGCGAGGACGCTGGTCCGCGCGGCGGCCTCGGCGGAGCAGAGGCGGAGGAGGATGAGGTGGAGGACGTCGCCCGGGAGCGAGCTGAGGCGGTCCACGGGGACTCCGCCGTCGTCGACGCCGGCCATCGCCGCCGGAGATCAGGCGGCGGAGGAGACGAGATGATGCGTCGGCGGAAATGGGGTTTATGGGAGGTGTATGGGGAAGCGAAATGGGTGGGGGTGGTGGGGATAAATATGGGGATGCGCAATTCAGATTTATGCTTGACGTTTGGAATTCCAAAGTGAAATGTAAAAATATTCTAATGCCCGAAACTATAGGAAGGCAGCTGATAGTCTGAACACATGGAAGATTACCTGGTGTAGTTAAGCAAAATGCCGCGGATCACGAAGCGTCGACGCCGCCTGGATTGCTTGCTTTCTTCCCATTTCCAAAACATGCATGCCCACTCATATTATTATACGAGGAAACAAATCTCCTCCGTTTCTAAAAAAAACCACATTAGATACCAAGAATAAGAGAAATATTAATAATATATTTAATTACCAGCCAATGCATGCTAACTATTTCTGATTTATTTAATTATTATTTTGCCAATGCATGTATGTAATTAAAGTGCGTCTTATATTTTAGAGCATAGGAAAAAGATGACTGTGTCATGTATTTTCAAACGGAGGGAGTATTTTAAAATGGAAGTATTAAATTAATTTACTACAATCTACTTCCTCAGTTTTATTTAATTACTTGTCGTTCTATCATTCAAATTTTGTGTCAAAATTCTTGTCATTCTTATTTTTTAAAGAACTTTTAGATATGTTTTTTATTCCTACCTTTTATTAATATATTCATGTTAGTGCAAGCTCTCTCACAAATAAATTGGAAAAAGTCGATTTTACTCTATTAAAATAATTCATTGGTTCACTTAACACCTAAACTATTTTTTTTCTTATTTTACACCCCCAAACTATTAAAAATGACACGCTTTACACCTTTAACAGTACTTATCTTCTTGTAGTCGTATTTTTTAGTGAAATTTTATAGGATGGATAGATATGTTACGACATACCTGTCAAAAAATTTTATATAATTTTTATAATTATTTGTGCTTTATTTGAAGCATGTAAGACGAATTTAAACATCAGAAATTTTAAAATTCAATCAAACTAGTCATGAAAAAAATGAAAATATTTTTGAAATGTTGGTAATGGTGTAATCTATGGTTCCACAAAATTTCATCTTATAATATGGCTTGTATAAATAGAAAAAAAATATATTGTTAAGGTGTAGAGTGAACTCTTTTTAATAATTTGGGGTGTAAAATAAGTAAAAAATAGTTTAGGGGTTAAGTGATCCAATAAAATAGTTCATGGAGTAAATTGGATTTTTTCTAATGAATTTAATGTGTGCTTTCGAAAAGATGGTTAGAATATAGTTGACGAGATTAGTAAAGTAATTTGTCCTATTTTAGTTTAGTGTGAGAATAGCTAAAATGATAAGTAAATTGAAACGGAAGGAGTAAACAACTCACACTATCATCTCCACGTCAACAATTACAGGTGGACGAGAGAGAAAATTGAGAAAACAAGGTAGCGGGCGCTCCTGCAGGCTGCAGGAGCCGGGCTACAACACAGGAAGCAAGACAAATCACAAGAAACGTTGCAAACCAATGCTTCTGCTGGCCATCTTCATGGTTCTTGCCATGGCCCATCTACAGCACGCACATCAGATGGCGAGAGAGAGAGATGCAAGCCACACTAGAAAATATAAAACTAATTATCTAGCACAGTGTGTATAAACGTTCACAAAAAAAAAAGCACAGTGTGTATAAACAGCTTATCAACTAGCAGTAGCTAGAGTGCATCATACTTCCTTCGGTTATGACGTTATAGATAAAATTTAAGTCAAACTTTTAAAATTTCAATCATAAATAACTTTCTAAGAATGAAGTTTTAAAAGTTGAATATTATATGCATATATTTGTCTTAAAAATACTTTCATAAAAGTAAAATTTTTAGTATTTTTATTTATATTCAAGTAAAAAGTACTCAATTGGAAGCGACACGTAGTGCCCAAAGTTGGGGTCGATCATACGATGTGCACTGTCTCCGAGGAGAAATTGTGCTGGAGACAGGAATCACGATAAGTTGATATCATTTGAGCAGAAATATTGAGAAATTCGGTCAACTGGAAGGAATAGGGAGGAGACCAGACATAGATGGAAATGAAGAAGAGAAATTGAGCTGTGGGGTCTTCTGACGTGTATTAGTTACTCTAATTATACAAACACAAGTGATTTATAAGGTATGAGAATATCTATGCATTTCCATCACTTTAACTAATTCTAAAATAAAAATGAATTCATTTGATTCTTTTAG
The DNA here is from genome assembly GCA_000325765.3 of Leersia perrieri. Lineage (NCBI taxonomy): Eukaryota > Viridiplantae > Streptophyta > Magnoliopsida > Poales > Poaceae > Leersia > Leersia perrieri. The sequence goes on from CM002485.1 coordinate 5,737,739, forward strand.
AAACTTTTGGACAAAGTAGTTTCCCAATTAATCATTTTCTTAGTTTCGTGTATTACAGTTTTACAACACCATAAACAACAATATCTCGTAGCAACAAGATGCCATCTAGATTATTTGATGTTTAGACTCACATTATTCACTACAAAAACAGCAGTAACAAACAACAGCAAAAAAGAAAAATCAAGGCCGAGGGGTTTGTTGTGTGTGTGTGTGGGTTTTCTCCCGAAGTACAACTTCTTGCCGGGATTCTGCTATTCGTTGAGAAACTCATTGAGATTCTTACCAAAGGAAAATGGCAAAAAAGAATAATGATGCACGTAAAACAAGAAATATCATTAGCACGTGATTAATTGAGTATTAGCTTTTTAAAACTTGAAAAATGGATTATTTTTCTCTCTTTTTACAACTTTCATGTATATTTTTTTTAAAAAAATAAAGCTCCGCTCAATCGTTCAAGAAACGTACACGCGTAAAAAAAGAGAAAAACACTTTAGAATTAATTAGGCAGTACTGTTGTTTTTTTCATGTACTTCCAAACAGTCCCTTTATCAATTTTTTCCTCTAGGTAATGCACTATCCTTCTACTAAGGATGCTCCTTTGCAGAGTTTCTCTGCATAGGCGATATCTGGCCTTTACAAGCTTGTTTTGGTACACCAAGACCAAATCAGTGACTCCGAAACGACACCTAGCCATAGGCCCATAGCTGTTGTAAATTTCAAGCGATCCTCGGTAAAATAATCGGGAGCAAATTTTACAAAACCCTAGATTTTACGGCACCTATAACACAAAAACACATATTTTACAATTTGTTTCATGAAAACCCCAGATTTTTAGACAAAATGTTTCAAGTAACCCTAGGTATAAACTCATATCACCCACCTGGCTAATATTTAGATCTACTTATAAGTATGAAAAATGTATGAGATTTTTTTTATACGTATACATGCCACCTATTTTTTAACAAGTGTTTATCCTTGATTATTTGATTGCTTGTCTATATAGTTAACATATTGTCATGTCACTATTAGTTGGATTATATTTAATTTTAATAGTGCATTGTAAAATTGACAGAAAAAGATAAGTAGACAAGAGAGATGCGTATTTTGAATCAACTAATGTGAACTTATATAAAAATAATCATATATATAGTAGTGTAGTAGTGAAATATGAGTATCTTATAGAAATTTGAGTTTCTTGTAACGTTTGCCCTAAAACATGGGGTTCTTTAAAACAAATTACAAAATATGTGGTTCTATATTATATTATAGGTGCCCCAAATGCTGGGGTTTTATGAAATTTGCTCAAAAATCAGAATATCCGATAAGCAATAATGTACCCCAACTACAAAGTAAAAAAAGTGCAAACTCAGCAAAAAGATGTCAGGATCGGACACTCCAGAAAATGGAATAGCCCGAAACAACTGAGATAAAACGGCAGTTGTTTCATACATATATTATCAATCAAAATGGCAATTATAAAGGGCGGGAACTCACAACTTGAAATATAGAAAATTAACCAGTGACAATCTTGCAGTGCAATGTATGGAAATTAATTCCGATCAAAATACAAGATATCGTGTCATAGTGAATTAGTGATTCGTACCCTGCAGAATCAGTACCTCGTAACATGCTTAGACCTAGCGTCTTACTCTACTGGTGTATACAACACCCATGGTGGCCAAGTTTTAGCATGATAGAAGTAGATCTTCACATCAGTGTCAGGGGTACCGAGGCTAAGCAGCTCCTTGCATAAATCATCGCTGACTGTAAGATCACGATGAAGATGCACTTTAAATGTCTTCAGAACTGCTGCCCATCCAAACAGCTGTTCCACGAAGGCCAGCTCATGCTCCGATCTTCTCAGTCCACTGATTTTCACTTCCCGGAGAGACTCCAAGAATATTTCCTCTGTTTTCCAGTCTTGTGACTGATTACATATGCAATTTCCAGAACAAGTTTTTGCCTGGAATAAGTGAAACAGTAGTCGGACAGTCAAACCAGCTGAAAGTATGGTACAACGATTGTATGAGAACGTCAGAACGATGACATGAGATAGATGTGACTTGAGGCTAAACAGTTGAAGTGATAAGAACAGTAACTTATATATAATTTTTAAAGGAAATCAAATAGATCCGTGCAAAAGGGATGCACTTGACAATCTAGTCCCTTGTCTTAAACAAGGAGAAAGACTGCACTGGCTTGTTAGGCCTACAATGGAGCATTCACCATTCATGGTTCCTCGAGCATTCTCCTCACAATACTAAAGCACATTCATGTCTAACCATAATACTTAGCAGTGGCAAATCTGGAATGAAATTTACCATGTGCGCCATCTATATATTAGACCTCATATGTAGGGCAATACTTTAGTAATCAAGCTAATATTACAGAGATTGAAAATTTGTACCCGTTGTCCCAGAAAATTTATAATCCACTCCTGAGAGTCCTGGCCATTAGAAGATTAAGCCATCATTTAAAAGTCAAAATGCTTTCATCAATTCCCTAAAACCAAAGTGATATAATACAAAAGTATGTACTTACGTAGTCTCCATTCAATGTAAGCTCCAGCTTTCTTATACCAGTGGACATCTTGAGCAAATGGAAAACACAATGCCCAAAAGTGTGCCCTCTTGTTGACAACTGCAGAGACAAAATCTCAATTGCTGGCAGCTTGGTTATCGCTTCCATCAGGTACTGTCGGCCGCCCATGATCTGCACATTCATACAAAAACCACAGATAAGGAGAATAATAAACAATGTGAAAACGATGCCAGCTTGAGTTAACATAATGCATTAAAGTTGACAGCTTTATTACTCTATATAATTCATTAATCTATATTCAACATGGTCTTATAAACTTAAATTTGGGAAAAGACAAAAGATCAAACTTCAAAAGTTTGGAAATGTTTGTTTTCCAAATGACAAACATTCATGACTGGAGGGAGTATCTACTAAAAAACAAAATCAGATTAGTCTCAACAATGAGCTTTGACTATGCTATAAGGGGAATGTTGTGATGCACTGATAATTCCAGAAAAGTGTGTATCGGTGTCAAATGACATGTCCAATACCAACATGTCTCCGACATGCCTCCAATACGTGTCAGCCAAGTATCAACCACTTAAACAACAAAAATAACTATTTTAATTATCCGACACATATGTGACATGGTCTGGCTCATTAAGCTTAAGAGTTGGGAAGAGTCTATTATAGAAGAACTTCAAAATTTTAGATAGATTTGGTGCAGGCTAAGGGAATGTGTCATGTTGTGTTGATGTATCTGTGTCCATGCATCATAGAGGAAATGTACAGACTATAATACTTCCTAAACAACCAATTGCATACTGAATTTTTCAAGCTAACAATTGAAAGATGGATATTGAACAAGCCCAATGATGATTATTTAGATGAAGAGGTTCAAGAAGCTGAACAGCTACAAACTTGAGCAAAGGACCATGAATGGGAGCTATTAATAGGCAGAACAGCATCGAATATCAGCAGTGTCTAACTCTCTAGTCTACATTCCACCCATTCATGCAGAGAACCAGAACTGATCCTGTTCCCATTTGTGCGGTACGTGGGCGTATGGCCTGCTCCACCTAAATTTGAGTACTGTTTTGCAAAACCTGGTTGCCTACTTCCCAATCAAATCAATACAAAATTCGTTCTAAGCAGCCCACATAAGCAGTACCACTATGTGACAGCGGACTGAGGACTTCCAAATGCCATATTTCACATTTCACCAAGGCAGCTGTTTCAATAATTAAAAGAAATATATCTGAATGAAGATTCATGCACAGTATGATGTCTAGAGTCTACCAAACAAGTAATTTCATCTCTTCCGTTTAATCAAATGCCATTTCTACCAAACCAAGGAGAATGTGCATTTACCTTTGGATAATTGAGCTCTAACTTAAGGACAGAGACCGTCTCAAATCGCTGCAAGAGCCTTATTGAATTCATGTGCGCTGTGCAACGAGGGTGTTCATACACCTTAATTGGTAGTGTCACCAATTTTTGGAGGCGCTCAGCTTTTCCAAATGCAAATTTGACCGAGGATGGATCAAATGCATCAACCCATATGAGATCCTCCAGCACCGGCGCAATCACTGCAGCATATGGTGGATCCCAAACAAGGGACTTGGATCCATATGTCCTCCAAACGAAGCAATGGCACACATCTAGAACTCGAAGCCGCGGTGCCACGACCTTGAGCCACCCCATGCCGCCATGGAGATCATGCGCGGGGGCGGCGCTGGCGGTGAGCGCGGCCTGGACGGCGGCGAGCTTGGCGTCCGATTCGAACTCGAGTTCCGGGAGGTGGGTCCAGAGGTGACGCCAGCGGCGGGCGAGGAGGCTGGTCCGCGCGGCGGCTTCGGCGGAGCAGAGGCGGAGGAGGATGGCGTGGAGGACGTCGTCCGGGAGCGAGCTGAGGAGGTCTACGGGGGCTCCGCCGTCGCCGGCCATCGCCGCCGGAGCTGAGGCGGGGTCGGCTCGGCCGACGAAGGTTTATGGGAGGTATGGCAATGGGTGGGGATAAACATGGGAGAACCGTTGAGGATTTGACGTATTCTGCTACTCCAAATGCTTTATATTTTTGGCAAATTTTGTTACGGAAAATTCTAAACTTGTTTTAGTTGTAGGACACGACAATAAAATTTCAATTTAATACAATCTCAAAATGTGAATATTTGTTGGTAGACACCAAACCTAATATTTTATTCATTTTTAACTAAATAGGAGAGAGAAATCTTGCGAAATGTCTAAAATGCCCTTGAGCCCACTTGTCATCCTCATCTCCTTCCCTCTCACAACCCCTTTCTCACTCTCACCGAGCATGCCTAGGTCCTCGGCAGGCCATAGCAAGGCGACGACAACATTAGGACGATAGACGCGCAAGGCCAGCAGCGGCGGTGTGCCACGACAGGATGACAACAGATGTGCTCGATGGTTAGAGGCTGGGGAGGAGCTCGTCAACGCCATCCCCTGCTCGGTTAGACGACGGCAACCCAGATCTCTCCCATCCAGGCTCCGATGTGACCATCGTTGTCTCGCTACCATCACCGATCATCATGCTGCACTGCCACTTGCCACTCTTCCATTGTCGTCGCTCGAGCTTCCCACCGCTTTGCCATCATCATCGCCCGCCGCTGCTGTCGTTGCCCTGTCGCTCGTCACCGTTGCCCATCGAGCTCTTCGCCGCTCCGCCATTGTTGCTGCCCGCTGCCGCTGCTCCACCATGGTTTAGGAAGGGGAAGGACAGGAGGGAGAAAAGGGGATGGGAGAGGAGAGAGATAACAAGTGGGATTAAGGGTATTTTAGACATTTCATGTGAAATCTCTCTCCTATTCTACCAAAAATTATTAAAATAATAGGCTTGAAGTCCTTCAGCAAATATCTATATTTTGGGAGTGTATTACCCAAAACTTTACTTTTACGTGCCCTACAGCTAAAACCGCAAAGTCAAACGTCCTGTAGCAAAATTTGATAATAGTTTTGGATGGAGAAAGTAGTCAATTCTCATGAATAAATTTGGGGAAGGAAGAATGGATATGTAGAAAAATCATTGGATGGTAAGATTGAATAATTATTTTTAGGACAGAAAAGGATTTCAGTAAATATTTTTGTTAGTTGTCATTCGAAAAAAAGAAAGCCCACAGTGTGGAGTTTTAAGCCGTTGGATTGATTTGAGATTCATTCAACACGCCACCTCAACCCTAACCCTTCTCTCCCCACTCCTCGCGCCGCCATCTTCTCTGACCTCTTCTTCCTCCTCCTACGCGGCCACGCCACCACCATGCCTTCTCTGACCTCTTCCTCCTCCCAAGCTGCAGCGACGAGGTGCCCCTGCGACGCCATCTTCCTCATCTCCAGTGGCTCCCCCACCGCCAGAGACGCTTCTGACCCCGCCACATACGCTGGCACACCGCCCTCCTCGATCACTGTGGCTCTGGTGCCGCCGCCCACCACCAGACCTCCATTGCCCCCCACTAGCACAGTAAATTTTCCCTATGTTCCCCCTCCCTCCCACCCCAACACCACACCCAAACTTAAAATCCAAATCACCAGCCCATTACTTCTCGCAGGAATTCGTTGGGGTCGCCGGAACTGGAGATGAAGGAGAAGCAAGCTCAACATGAATCGCCAAGCAGATCTTAAGGTTAGAATTTCACATGATTTCAGTCCTCCGTTGAAAGCTAATAGCAATTATGTATTATTTAGCCCTATCTGCTAGTACTAGTTTAAGAGAATAGATGGACTATTTTAGTTCAAATGACCTTTGGTGTTCTGTTTTTTTTTTCCTAAAAATACTAGTACTAGATAAAAACACCATGCGTCACGAATGGGCTTGCCAAGAATGGCTGTTGAAATCGAGCATTTTATTGTGATAAAACACATTAGCAAAAATTGAAGGATAACCTAATTAACTTCCATTCCAACCCTTCCATTGCACAAAAATACCAGCTCAAATCAGTCAATTTTCTATCCATCAGGCCAGGACATGTTGGTCTAGACCTAAATTCCATTCCAAACCTCCTATCGAACTCTATCTCCTCCCCCTCCCACCGAGTTGGCATCCCCACCACATGCACCAGCTCGTGTCACGCATGCATGGATACACCTTCTCAGTCACAAGAGTTCTCCAGTAATAGATTCCTTCATCTCCTGCCATTTTCCATGATGGTCTCTTTCTTCCCCAACTCCGGCGGCCTCTTCTTCTAGCAGTTTCCTCTCTACCACGTTACTACCCTGCCTCTAGAAGAATGGAAGCTCCACTGTCTAATCTGCTACCATCGCCTCCTAACCACTTTTTGAGACACCCCCACTACCACAAACGCCCTCCTTTGTCCCCATGGCTCCAACATCGTCTCTACTGCCTCGCCATCCCCCTTATATATCCATCGCCCATCTAGAGCCAATGCCCCTCCGCTTTCCTCTAATCCGAGGGAACACCTTCCTCTTTTCCCTCACTCCCCAAAAAAAAAGTTTAAACATTTCTACAATTGTCATCATATATTTGTCACTAGAGAGATAATTATTGCACTAATAATTTATCACTTTTTCTATGTGGAGCTCCACCTCAGCTTGCCAGCCTGGATATGCATGAAAAACGACCATCCTGCCCATCTAGCCAAATGAGAAAACCTTGCCTCCCCAATTCCCTCACACTCCTACTCTCCTAGTCCAAACTCTTGATTCCCACACATGCAGTTCCAAAACTTGTCAGGCTTGCTTAGAGAGACTTTAGATGAGGGGAAGGTGGACAAAGAGGCACAGTGGACATTTCCCAGGGTTAGTATGTAGAAAAAAGTATGGGCATTGGTAAGAGTAGAATATGAAGAGAGGCAGATAGTTAAAAATCCTATGTTGCATCCCCATTTCTGGCCTCACCGTAGGCCGGATTCACTTAAGGAGATGATGACGCCCCTGGTCTCGTCGGGGGCAGGCAGCGTCGTACCCCTAGGCCCGATGTGGGGGAGCGATCCCTCGCCCCTAGTGGCATCGCATGCCGGCGATACCGCATTGAAGCTCAAGGCTAACACCAATCTAGTGAATGCCGCATGGTGGCTTGACCCTAGTTATTACATAATGTGGTAAGTGGCAGGTCTGGTAATCACAACAGAAACATTATGTTATCCAACAACAAAATGCGATACACATAACCACACAGAGTAACACAACACAATCTAAGGTAAAAACACTATAGCAATGTATCATACTAAATGTAGGCAAAAGTTGACATATATACATAAAATATAGAAAATAATACATCTGTAACGAAGATTACACAATGTTATATATTAAATCAAGTTATGTGTATTAAAAAATGTAAATTAAGTTCAACTTTCCACCCATTTCTTTTGTCGGACATGTTTTGCATCTCTAAATTCCTTCTACTTATTATCCTCTACCCTACATTGATTGAAACAACGAGTGGCCAAGAATTAGTAAAATTCCTTTGATCCTACATGACCTAGCAAAAACACGAGCTTGAAGTGGATGTTAAATTTTCTCTGTTTTAATTTCCTATGGATATTGTAGTACCAGGTTACCAACTACAACTACTTGGATATAATATCATAGGTACTAGGTAGACCATGAGCCCATAATTCGGTATCTATATGTACTTAGGCTTTAGAAGCCCAACCAACAGGTTTACTTGTAATCCAAGAAAGAAAAAGCCCAGGGTAAGTTATAAATCCCGACGATCCCGGCTATCTCTGATAGACAGAATAGGGAGATCAAGTTGTATCCGACTAGATCACCTTTCTTGTAACCCTGCCCCCTCATCCTACATAAGAGGAGGTAGGGGTCCTGAGCAGGGGACGATGGATCCTAGACGATCCCACACCATATTGATCGGATCCTAGACGATCCCACACCATATTGATCTATATAGAAACCAGGCACAGATATCCAATCTCGCCCGACAGGAGTAGGGTATTACCTCACCTCAAGGGCCTGAACCTATATAATTCTCTGTATCACCACCAATCTCTTAAATCTAGTACACCCATTTGCCTACTATAAATTCTACAACCGAAATTCATGTTTTGACATTTCCTTCATAATCGCATGATAAGGAAAATGTCATTTGCTTTTCCTTTGCTTATTCCTACAAATCAAAGGTATAAACAATGGTATTTCCCTATAGGATTTCATTCCATTGTTCTTCCTCCGTCTCTTATCTATGGTGAATTTGGTCCGAGACAATCCACATGCTTTGCACCACTGAAATTAGCTGAGATCTTATGAATTGGTGGAGAGAGAAAGGAAAGGATTGGATTATTTACTCACTTAGAGATGAAACCCTATATGTTGCAACAGTGGGGATAAAATGATTGTAGAGTGGGGATAGCCTCAAAGCATTGCAAATTGTTTTTGTTTAGAAGAGGTTCTCCAGTGCAAAGATGTTGGTACTCTGTTGGTGAGCAATAAAGCAATGGTGTTCATCTTGAGCTCTAAGCATTGGTGCCACAACTATTTGCCAATGGAAATATTGAACAGCTAGAGCATTCATCTTGTTATTGAACATCTAGAAATCATAATAATTTGGTGTTTCTTGAGGTACAGAAAATGGCATTCCACCGTAAAAACTATTTTCTAACGATCACAGTAGTCACAAAAAGTATAAGTTGGGCAATTGCAAGGTAAGTTGTGCTGAGACACCAAACTGTGCTGGCCTAGAAATAAAAAGGAGTAAATTCCATTGAAGTTATACAAACTTTCTGGGCCACAATTCAGTACACTTGTAAAACACTTGTTCTTTTTGACGAACTTATCTAGTGCATGCAGACCTAGACCAAATTCTCTATGCAAACATTATGTCTTATAACCATTTGTTGAGTAGACGTTTGTATGTGTGTCAACCTAGCTAGCTTCTCACATATATATGTGCTTAATTAAGTAGAATTCCAATCTACAAATAACTAGAAAAATTAGCCATGACATCATATTTTTGCCTTGGTTCACACACGCTAGACAAGTTCATGCACTAAACTAAAAGTTTTACAAGTTTATGCACTATATTGCATCAATATGACATGTATGTGTACCACGCGAATGCAATTTACTAAAAGAAAAGCTAGACAGAGTTAGATCTTCCAAGCCCAACACAACTAACATAATTTCTTTAGTGTTTTGATGATCCCTACCTTATTGACCGCAACTTCTGTATTTATTATCGCCTTCATCGCAGCCCCTCCAGTAGATATTGATGGTATTCGCGAGCCTGTTTCTGGTTCTTTACTTTATGGAAACATCTCTAGTTCCATTAATCCTGCTTCTGCATCAATCAGATTGCACTTTTACCCAAAATGGGAGGCTGCATCTGTTGATCGGTAGTTATACAATGGTGGTCCTTATGAGTTAATTGTTCTATGCTTCTTATATGGTGTATGAATTGCCACATCAGAAAAGGGTTTCATGGACGACATCATAGGGGAGAAAGTCGATGAGACCCTTGCTATTGGCATCTCCATCCACGGAAGGATGGATTTGTTTGGGGATGGTGATTTTCTTGTATATACATAATAGGGTAACAAATGCTTTTATTTTACTATGCTATTTTGTTTGTTTGTGTGTGTGTGTGTTTCAACCACTTTTTTTGCATACCAAACCACTAAGATTGTGCATTCTCCATGTATAAGTGGTGGATTCAAAGATAAATTCAGGCCTAGTGGATCCAAATAGCACCAAAAACCGTGACAACATCAGATGATTATGTGTTTTGATGATCCCTGCCTTATTGACCGTAGCTTCTGCATTATTGCCTTCATCGCAGCCACTCCAATAGATATTGATGGTATTCACGAGCCTGTCTCTAATTCTTTACTTTATGGAAACAATATTATCTCTGGTGCCATTATTCCTACTTCTGCGGCGATCGGATTGCACTTTTACCCAATTTGGGAAGCTGCATCTGTTGATGAGTAGCTATGCAATGGTGATCCTTATAAGCTAATTGTTCTACTCTTTTTATATGGTGTCTGTGCTGCCACATGAGAAGAGGGTTTTATGGACAACATCATCGGACAAAGAGTTGATCGACCCTTGCTATTGTCATCTCCATCCATGGAAGGATGTATTTGTTTGGGGATGGTGATGTTCTTTTGAGAAAAATCTAAGAAATGACATTGACAAACGCTCAAATCCTAGAAATGTCATCGACAAATGCAAGTTTTTAGAAATACCATCATACAAAGGACTTTGTCTTAGAAATATCATCACTGTTAGGGTTCTGTTAGCATTTCTCTGTTGTGTTATATGATGAACGGTGCATTTGACGACGTAGGGTGGATGGAGAATGTATTGTTCGAACCACGGTGTCCAATGCAACATTCATCTTGTAACACTTAACAGAGAAATGCTAATGGCGATGACATTTCTAGGACAAAAGTCGCTTGTATGATGACATTTATAAGAACTTGTATTTGTTGATGGTATTTCTAGAACTTGGGTGTTTGTCAATGGTATTTTCTTGATTATCTCTTTTCTTTTACATATATAATAGGGTAATAGATGCTTTTATTTTAGTATACTAGTGTGTGTGTGCGCGCGCGTGTTTGAACCACTTACTTTGCATAACAACCCACTTTTGTGTGTCTGCGGTGTATAGGTGGCAGATTCAAAAATAAATTCAGGTCTAGTGAATGCATAATAAAATAATATATATTCAATAGCATCAAAAACCGTCTTTACATTAGATGGTTCGGTGTTTCGATGATCACTGTCTTATTGTCCGCAACTTCTTTATTTATTATTGCCTTCATAGCTGCCCCTCAAGTAGATACTGATGGTATTCGTGAGCCTGATTTTGGTTCTTTACTTTGTGGAAACATTATCTCCGGTGTCATTATTCCTACTTTTGCGGCAATCAGATTGCACTTTCATCCAACTTGGGAAGCTGCATCTATTAATGAGTAGTTAATAGTAACGATCCTTACAAGCTAATTGTTCTACATTTCTTACATGGTGTGTGAGCTGCATCATGAGAAGAGAGTTTCATGAATGACATCGGGGAGAGAATTGATGAGGTCCTTGCTATTTGCATCTCCATCCATGCAAGGATGGATTTGTTTGGGGAATGTGTTTTTCTCTTATGAATAAAATATATAGGGCAATGGATGTTTTTATTTTACTATACTAGTGTGTGTGCGCGCGTGTGTCAACCACATTTTTGCATCAGAAACCACAAAGATTGCGTGTTCGCGTTGTATAAGTGACAGATCCAAAAATAAATTCAATTCTAGTGGATGCACAAGATTAACACAATAATATATATTCAATAGTACCAAAAATTGTCTTTACATTAGATGGTTTAGTGTTTTCATGATTCCTACCTTATCGACCGCAACTTCTGTATTTATTAGTGTCTTCATTGATGCTCCTCCAATATATATTGATGGTATTCGTGAACTTGTTTTTGGTTCTTTACTTTGTGGAAACATTATCTTTGGTGCCGTTATTTGTACTTTTGCGGCTATCATGTTGCAATTTTACCCCCAGCTTAGGAAGCTACATCCGTTGATGAGTAGCTATTTAATGGCGGTCCTTATGATTTAATTGTTCTACACTTTTCATATGGTGTCTGATCTGCCACATCAGGAAAGGTTTCATGGACGACATCATTGGGCATTGAATTGATGGACCCTTGCTATTGGCATCTCCATCCATGGAAGGATGGATTTGTTGGGGATGGTAATTTTCTTTTACACACATAATAGGGTAACAAATGCTTTTATTTTACTATACGTGTGTGTGTGTGCGTGTTTTAACCAGTTTTTTTTTCCCACTACATTGTGTGTTTGCAGTGTATAAGTGGTGGATTCAAAAATAAATTCAGGTCTGGTGGATGCACAAGATTAATTGAATAAGATATGTTCAATAGCATCGAAAACCGTCTTTACATTAGATGGTTAAGTGTTTTGAAGATCGATGCCTTATTGACTGCAACTTGTTTATTTATTGTTGCCTTCATTGTTGCCCCTCCTGTAGATATTGATGTATTTGCAAGCCTGTTTCTTGTTCTTTACTTTATAGAAACATTATCTCCGGTGTAATTATTCATACTTTTGTGGCGATCGGATTGTAGTTTTACTAAACTTGAGAAACTGCATCTATTATTGAGAACTTATACAATGGCAGTCCTTATGAGCTAATTGTTCTACACTTCTTCCATTATGTCTGAGCTGCATCATGAGAAGAGGGTTCCATGGATGACATCATCAAGAGGGAGTTGATGAGACTCTTTCTATTGGCTTCTCCATCCATGCAAGGATAACTTTGTCTAGGAATGTTGATTTTCTTTTATATACATAATAGGGTAACAAATGCTTTTATTTTACAATACTAGTGTGAGTGTGAGTGTTTCAACCACCCTTTTGCATAACAAACAACAAGATTGTGCACTCTGTTGGAAATTCAGTCAATTTTTGATATAATTTAATCCAGAAATTCATTAAGAAATTTAACAATATCATGATTTCAAGAAATAGGAAATCATCTTGTGTAGCAATTAACATATGCATCGTCCAAATGAAAAATATGATGCCTACAAAGTTCATCAAAATTACGAGGATGAACTGATCATACCCAGATGCAAAGGAAGTAGCCGATCCGCTTGATTCGTCATGGTTACCTTCGTTGCCGTTGCTATTTTCCGAGTTCATCGCCATGAGGAAGAATGCCTATAGAAGTCGCGCAGAAGCGCTCCCCAAAAACTATATCGCCCGTCTACCCGTATAGGTACTCGTGATGGGGCGTTAGTTCCGGAGGCCTACTCGTTCCAAGAACTTGTATGCGCAAGTGCCTGGAACCGGGGATGAAGAAGATGCAACACAAGAGCAAGATCACAAGTCTATGATGTAGAATATGTCTACATTTGTGTGTTCATGGGAGATCAACTCCATTCTCCTTTTATAGGAGTGGGAATATGAAGATGAATGGTCTCATCGAAGGTGAAAAGGAAGAGACACTAACTAGCCATCAACCACCATTTTCACCATTAACCAACCATCAAATATTGTTAATTGAGTAGGTTACAACTCCACCATCAAATGGTTGTAATTGAGTAGGTTACCACTGCATTAATCAATTATTTGATTAATTTTCAAAAACTCTCCATCTTCCCACTTAATAATCCATGAACAAATGAGACGTGAACATACATAACTCCTAGCATCATGACCATGAAAATTATTTGATTTAATTGATTTAAAGGATCAATTTTATCCAATTAAATCTAACACATTCACGGTGTATAAGTGGCACGGATTCAAAAAAAATTCAGATCTAGTGGATGCACAAGATTAACATAATAATATATATTCAATAGCACCAAAAACCGTATTTAAATCCGATGGTTCAATGTTTTGATGATCCCTACCTTATTGACCTCAACTTATTTATGTATTATTGTCTTCATTGCTACCCCTCCAAAATATATTGATGGTATTCGTGAGTCTGTTTTGGTTCTATACTTTATGAAAATATTATAGCTAGTGCCATTATTCTTACTTTTGTAGCGATTAGATTGCACTTTTACCCAACTTGGGAAGCTGCATCTATTAATGAGTACCTATAAAATGGCAGTCCCTATGAGTTAATTGTTCTGCACTACATACATGATGTCTGAGTTGCCACATGGGAAGAGGGTTTCATGGACGACATCATCAGGGAGATAGTTGTTGAGACCCTTGCTACTAGCATCTCCATCCGTGGAAGATCAATTTGTTTGGGGATAATAATTTTCTTTTATATACATAATATGGTACAAATGCTTTTACTTTAGTAGTATACTAGTGTGTGTGTATCTGCTTGTGCTTGCGTTCGTGTATGCGTGTGTTTCAACTACTTTTTTTTTATACTAAATCACTAGTAATCCATTGTGTGTAATATTAGCACATTAATGTATATTCAATTGCAAAAGGAGATCACACGATGACACAATCTTAGTAGCAAACACACAAGTGTAAGTGTATGTGGCAATAAATGTAAGTAACAATTGTAACATTGGCATACACACAATTAATATTTAGAAATTGAAGGTAGAATATAGACCTTGGTACATGGCAAAGATGGATTTTCCTGGCCTTGTCAAAGCAGGGCAACCCAATGGAAGCAATTTCCTAGGAACCTCCCTCTCCAGCCCTTCCTCCTCACCGAATAAATTGGTCCAATGCAATAATATCTCCAATAGTGGGGCAGAGATGCTGGTAGTTGATTGTCGACCAATAAAGCAACGATGCACAACTAGAATTCAAAGCTTTCTTGCTTCTACTATGGGTTGTTGTATCCCTACATCGTGTTGTACAATTTGGAGAAGGGACTTTGAGTGGATGGCTAGATTGGTCAACCCGCAATCTGGTAAACATCTAGAAGTTACCAAGATTGCAATCGTCACAAAACCATAAGTGGTGCAATTGTGAGCGGATAAGTTGTGCAAATACCCCCAACCGCAGCAGCCTCAGGTGTATAACACATAGGCAGAGATAGATATTTGAGGCCTTATCAAAGCAGGGCAACTCAACGTAAGTAGTTTTATCTGTAATGGCACTCTCCATCCCTTCCTCCTCTCCATAGAGCACCTTCCTCTCTGGAAGATAAGATTTCCTGAAAGGTGGGGTACAGCAATTAAGGAGAAGGATGGCTGTCAGTACATTTGCAGTTGCATTGACGGTGATGATGTATAGCCGCCCATCAAACTAGGGCAGTGTAGGTGGCAAGGCTGCCATACACGGGTTAGATCAACAGGGAAGGGGAGTTTTACCTCTGGTATGTGTGCCCAAACATACCTCCAACGGCAGGAGGGGAGGCTGGTCTGAGCTGCTGCATCTGTAGAGGAGAGGCAGGGAAGAATTTCATGGAGGACGTGGTCAGGGAGAGAGCTGCTGAGATCCTTGCAAGTGGTCTGTCCATCGATGGAAGGATAGGTCTATTAAGGATTTGGAGATTTTTCTATCTAGGGAGAATAGGGAATGGGTGATATATTTTATATTATATACATCGCACAGACGTTTTAGCATTACCTGCCCTCTTGAACTTCCTCAAACTTAGGCAAATCAATACTCACTATTTTCTAGATTCTCCTGGTAGATGCACGCTACTTGGTCATGCTTGATATTGTGAGAGGACAATGTGGCAAGGATAGGTTGAACAAGGGGTGGAACTGGCACACTGAGGGCATGCTGAGGGATGAATGTCCTTTTGGGAAGCTTTGTGGAGTAATATGATGGAGAAACATATAATAATATATTATGGTTCGACACAATTATGCTTTTTAAAATGGGATTAATTAGATCTATGCCATTATAACTTGTTCAGTTCTGGTACATACCATTACAATTCATAGAATCCAAATGATGTTATTACAAATTTATATGTATTCAAGATATGCCACGGTTTGCCCCTTCAATATATCTATCTACTTTTTGGACCAAATTACCCATATGTTCTTGATTCATCCTTCTTTCGTCTCGCCTTTCACCGACTATGGAGTGACAAGAGGTGAGCCCCATAACCGGTAGCAAAGAGAGGAGAAGTATGATGGGGGTAATTTTGTAAAAAAATGTATATTGATCTTTTTTATCATCCATTTTGTTTGTACTAGTCTATGTTCAACGGTCAAGTATAGTGGTCCATAAGAATACTCATTTTTTTTCCTTCCGTATAGTGCCTAAAACAATTGTGCATTCCTCAATTGGGGTAGTAATTACGTTTATGTTCTTTGCTCCCCTTGAGCATTGGTCTTTACACCAGTGGAAAAAATTAGCGTCATGAAGAAGGCACACCAAATTTTCTTGTTTTTATTAACATATTGTGTTTAATTTCATGTTTCTCCTTTATGTTAGATACATTATGTGTTTCCCAAATTTTATCTTATCTCCATTTCTGCAGATTTCATGTCTGACAGATGAATAGATGTGGCCTATTTGCATAGTGTGAACATTGTGCTCCCAAAAACCGTCTTGCAACTTAACTGCAGGATGGTATAAATATTACAACTCCAATATGACACTGATCAAAATGTTTGCACTTTCAAAGTTATCGCTAATGCCAGATTTTATTATTATCCTGTTGCTCTCCATCTATGTAAGGTTTTATGCTCATTTATTGCAATAAATGAAATTTTACCATAACAATTGATTGTTAGCAATTTCTTGTTCTTATTTGTATTGGCTTTTCGACACTTGTTTTGAAACATGCAAGAATCTTCTAAGGTAAATTAAGGTGGAATTGAAAGCATTGCTTGCAAGATGGCACCCAAAAAATTGAACTGCAATGTATTCATATGTATATCTATTGATCATATAACATGTGCCATATTCTTCCGTCACTTGAAATTGAGAATGGTTCCTCCTTCAGTGATTCAGTTATTATTGTGGTTTCGCTTTATCAATATTGTCAGCCCCCAGTTTTGAAAACCAGGTCCCATACTACACCAACACCAATCCGTGTATCAATATATAGTTGGTACACACAAAGTCATTTTGCAACATACTGCGTATATAAGTAAAAAATAACATAATGCATATAGAAATAAGGGCAAAAGAGTTCATTGTCTTACAAAGGTCAGATATGACACATCCTTTCATATAAACAACAACAGAAAATCAGATATTAGTAGGGTCCAAGTAACATGCCTACAGTCAATTGACTAGGTCCGCGACCTAGCTAGGATCCACACTCCAGTCATTTTGCCAATATACAAGTATACTAACAAGGTCCTCTCCTCATGTATCCGGATTATTTTTGTTTGAGCAAAGGTGAATACTTATGTACTTAGCAAGCCATTACAAAGTTTGCAATAATCAATATCCATGGGCATAACAAAGGTGGCTTATAGGTTTATTTACATAAAGCAAAAGATGCAGAAATATAATAATAGATTTAAATTGCATTTCCACAAACTAATTTTGTGCACATCTTGTATATGTATTAGCATGGTCTAGAGCCTCATCCCCTCTTCGTTCACCCACAAAACAGTGTTCCTAGAAGGCCACATCATCGGGTAATTTCAGCTGTCCGATCAAACTGTGATCTGTTGACACATTTGCCAGAAGGGTGGATTTAAGCCGCCCCATTCAGTCTGCATCGGCATCGCTCCTCCCCTCCGCCCCGAGTACTGCATCGGCATCCCTCCTCCCCACTGCCCCGAGGACTGCACGCCCATGCCCTACGCGCGGTGCAAGCGCCAATGGCACGCGGGCCCCTTCTCCTCCACCGCTCACCAGATCCATTCGAAGACCGCATCGGTGCTTTCCCCACCCCTGGCGCTAGCGCCGGCCGTCGGCCACACCACACACGTGCAGTTCAGACGTCACCAGGTAGGCGGCACGTCGGCCGCCATCCTATCCTCCGCACCCATGCCGGCGGATCGCTCCTCCCCATCGGCCACTGCCCTGGAGCCGGCGCCTGCCGTTTGAGAGGTTGGGTGTGGCAAGGAGAAGGACGATTGTCAGTACTTCTGGGGCTGCATCGATGGTGACGATGTGTAGCTGACAAAGAACTGGCGTAGCATAGGCGCCAAGAGCTGACCGCACATGGGCTAGATCTATGGGAAAGGGGAATTTTACCTCTGGTATGTGTGACCAAACATACTTCCAACAACAGGAAAGGTGGCAGGTCTGAGTTACTACATCGGTAGAGGAGAGGCGGAGAAGAATTTCATGGATGACGTGGTCAGGGAGAGAGCTGATGAGATCATTGCAAGTGGCATCTCCGTCCATGGAGGGATAGGTCTATTAGAGCAACCACATGTGTGAAGAAAGGTGGTAATAAGCAATAAATGATCCTCTCTAATCAGGTCATATACATTGTGCATGTTGTAACTAGGTATAACTCGACCAGCAAGAAGCAAATAAAAAAATTAATTTATTGTTCATTGTGAGTAGTACTTTCTCAGTGCGGGCCCACCGTTCCTTTCTTCCATATTTATTCATTGTGGGTTGAGCATTCAACTATTGCAATTTGACATTGGGCCCACACTAATACCCACAAGTGAAACAAACGTTGCCTCACTAATACCTTAGGGAATTAGGGATTTTGCTAGCTAGGAAGAATAGGAACGGACGATTTATTTTATACTATATTGTCGGGGAATCTGGGAGCGATTCCCTTCGGCGGGAGGGTCTAAAAGACGTCCCTTGGTTTGTTCGGCCCAAGGACCGGTGGTTGAAGCCTCTCCAGGGGTTCGGGCGGAAGCGGATGGAAGCGAGGAATGTGGTGACGGGGCTCGGGTTGTAAAGAAAATAACACACAGGACGATGAGG